>OU426917.1:17367113-17632113 GCA_911387795.2 Apamea monoglypha | reverse complement strand
TCGGATATGAGTGCAAGTAGCGGCGTGCACGCTAGGCATCAAGTGGACACGAGCGTTATCGTTACTGGCCCTCAGATTCTGACTCCACCCAGCTAATAGATCACTATGTCTAACTTTGCATCTATTTGTCATGGCTATTAACATTGCTAGCTTTTCTATAACCTCGTGTCCCTTGATTCCTGCAAGCACTTAACAGGGTTGAATGTTGTAACACGTTGCACATTGGACTGTACTCGCACGTCGTGTCGTACTGCACCCTGCCAACTGCCGACCGGTGCGAATACAGCCCTCACTGATACATCCACAAAATGTGCTTTACTGTAAATTCAAGATCATGAGCGGACTAAATATTGGGATGTCTAGAGACATTGTAAGCAGGTGTACAAATCGTTATTTTCATTGTAAATTGATTCCAATATTTAGAAATTAAATGTAAATCGAGACGTAACAATAACAACGCAAGGCATTTCTCATTGTATTTTGCCGTGACATCTTGAAAGACTTATAATTGTTGTAAGGATTTCATGTTCATTTAGTGTTCTAGTCTTCATGGAATCTCATTATTTTGTAATGCTACATTTGATAAAATATTACTTTTTACTACTTATAGACATAAAAAATTATAGTTCTTAATATTTTGTATCAACATTAAACTAATGAATTACGTGATTATTAATTTTCATAAGCGCAGTGCCGGATATCAGTGCAATAAATTTTTCATTTATCATTTGTTCAGTAACCAATAGGGGTCGGGCCGCATTGGACGACGCCTGTCACTATATAGTCGATCACTGCATTGTTCGGTAGTTAGGAGACTGTTTGTTAATTATTGTTTCCATTGAAGGCTAATATTGTGATTAGAGTCGTCTAAAGCTTTCCGGTCGAACAGTGCTGGCGTTGTGTGACAAATATTATTATGTCGATATGTAAGTTGTATTGTTTGGCCGAAAATTCGCATGAATGTTTAATTTATTTATTTGTTACGTTGAATTGTTGAGTCGGCGCTGAAACAACTTTTTTGTTAAATAAATACATTTTTCTATTAAACCAAAAACTGTCATTACTCATTTCACACACGAATGATGTCAGCATGGTATTGCCGTAGTTGTATCCGCGCATGCCAATTATTGGAATTTACTGGTGAGTTTCCCAAATTATGAAATGGATGTGGTTTCTTTAAATAATTTGATTAGTTCATAGGGTTTTCAGCGTGAAGTATAATATGAAACTATTTTAGGGGACCTATTGGACGAATCTGAGGTCTTGGACTGGATGGTCAAGCAGAAGGAAGATGAGAGTATAGAGGAAATCGATAGAGAGCAACTATTCAAATATATCGAAAGTAAAGAATTTCTGGCTGTTGTTTTCTGTAAGTATATCGACTATAAGCCTGGCTCTGTTAACAATCTACCTAAACTACACTATATCCAAACAATACATTTTAGATAAAGAAGAAGATCCAAACAGTCCTAAAGTACTTCGACATGTGGAATTAATCGATGATGAAGCAGCTGAATACGGAATCAAAATAGTCAAATGTTACGATCGGTTAATGGCAAAGAAATATGGGTTCCGTAACCCACCAGGCATCACATACTTTAGGAAAACTAAAGCTATTAACTATGATGGAGACATTGATGATGAAGAGGAAATATTAGATTGGTTGACGAATCCTGAGAATATGGAACTGACCGATCATATTGAGAAAGTCAATAAGAAAATGTTCCAAAAGATAAGGCAGACTTCGGATTACGTAGCGGTATTCTTTTGTGAGTGTTCTTTTTAATTAAGTACATTTATTCATATAAAAGTTTTAAAGATGATAAATATTAGTCTAGACTGTTCTTTAAAAAGCTGATACTCACAAATCCAATTGTATTGCACATAACACATGTTTTAGACAGTAATGACTGCAAACAGTGTCCTAAAGTGCTAGCAGAGATTGAGCACATTGATGACGACGCTGATGACTCCGGTATCAACTTCGTGAAGATTGATGATAGGCAGATGGCTAAAGAATTCGGAGTGTTTGCTCTGCCTGCTGTGTTGTTCTTCAAGATGGGTTCCAAAGATCCTGTTATTTATGCTGGTAAAGTTGACTTTATGGCTTTTTACTAGGGCTATGCCAGACTTTTTTTAACTTCCAATAGATATGATTTGTTCTTGAAAAGTTTTCATACGACACTGACATGGTCCTCTTGCAGATATTAAGCTGTTCTTAGCAGTTGACCATGATGATGACTTTAAATATATTTATGTTGTAGGAGATCTATATGACGAACAACAACTCCTAAGTTGGTTGTTAACTCAGAAAAATCCAGCTGGTGACGTCATAGAGGCCCTGGAAGGTCAAGATCTTTTAGATTTGATAGAAGAGTCCGGATCACTTGCCGTTTACTTCTGTAAGTTGCATGCTAGTGTGCGAATGATACACTTGTATACTGCACAAACATCACACAACTAATTTTAAACTCTGCTAAGTGTTCACACTCTAATTGATTGTTTAATATTTAAGAAGAAATGATGAAACATGAAGAAACATTAGAAGATTGTACATAAAATTAACATTATATTCGTGTATTTTTTATTAATGTCTCTTGCTTTTTATTAGGGAACAAAACGTTATGTGAAATGTGCACTTCGAAATTGATGAAAAGATCAACGAAAAAGAAAGTTGTTGAACATGAGGAGGATGAGGGACTGGATCCAGATGGTACTCCTATCCCCTTACAACCGTGTCCATTGGAAATATGTTCCCTTGCAATCACCAATTTTTCTAATGACCCTATGTCTGTGTAGCCATTACTTTTGTTGCATGTAGCATGACCGCACTATGAGTAGGTACTTTAAGGTCTGGTTATGATTTGTTAGTATATTCCCTGAGTCCACACCCACTTGTGTCGAGTCTGTGAAGTGTTCAGCCCACGTTCGCATTTGAATTGTGATTTGCCAAATGCATAAAGAATGATATTTTGGTTTTGATTTTCGTAGCAGTCAGCACAATTTAAATTACCCATATTGCACACAATAGTACCGAATGACCGAACAGTTTGACCATCCATTGAGGTTTGCTCATAAAATGTTATTACACTTTAATTGGCAATAGATCGGGGTGTTACAGATAGTCTGGACTGCGAGCAATGCGCCGGGATATTGGAAGAACTGGAAAATATCGATGACGACTGCGATAGACACGAAATCAAGTTCGTTAAAACTCAAGATTATTCAATCGCTGAATCTTACGGAGTGACAGATTTCCCAGTGATGGTATACTTTGAAAATAACGTACCGAATGTGTATGAGGGATCTCTGGTTGAAGAAGAGGAAGTACTGCAGTGGTTGATTACTCAAAAAACTGAAGATCGAATCGAACTTATTACTAGAGTGATGTTGGAAAAGATGGTAGAAGAAACACAGTATTTGGCTGTATACTTCTGTAAGTATAAAATATTCCACAATATCCTGTCTCTTGTGTGTTTCTTTTATGATGTATAGAACTAAATGTAAACCGTCTTTCTTTCTTTTAGACAAACTTAACTGCCATATTTGTGACCATATTCTTGAGGGGCTAGAGAGTATTGACGATGAATGCGACGTCTACGGTATTCACATGGTAAAGATCCAAGACCCACAACTCGCCAAGAGATATTCAATCAAAACTTTCCCAGCTATGGTTTATTTCAGGTAAGAAATATTTTACCATAGTTATGACTTGAATCTTAAATATAAAAAAGTATATTTTTTTAGAATAAGACAGAAATGTTGAAAAAAAAAATGTCTAATGAAAAGTTATTGTTTTTAGGAACGGTAATCCTCTTCTATTCGAGGGTGATTTACAAAACGAAGAATCTATACTAGAGTGGCTCGTTGATGATGAAAACAGAGAATTGGCTGATGAAATCGAGTCTGTCAACGATAGAATGTTGGAGAGATTGCTGTACGAATCACATCTGTTGGTTGTTTTTTTCTGTAAGTATTGTTTTACGTCAAGGAATTTATTAAAATAAAGAAAATACAGAGATATTTAAATACCAATTTTCGTTATAGATGACGATGAAGACTGTGCAGAATGTGAAGAAATCCTTGAATCTCTAGAACAAATTGACGGAGAAGTTGACCAATTCGGTATTGATTTCGTCAAGATTGCCAGCCACGAAGCAGCTGCTACTTACAACATTGTGAATATACCTTCATTGGTGTACTTCCGTAAACAAATACCGATGTTGTATGATGGAGACCTCCATCAAGTGGACAGGATCTTACAATGGTTGACATCTCAGGACGTCTTTGAAATCAAAAACGAAATTGAGGAAGTGAACCGTAAGATGTTGGACAAATTACTGGAGGAGAACGAATTCTTGGCTGTTTACTTCTGTAAGTAGGAGAAAAGATCTAGAAGCTGACTAATTAACTTAATTTGTAAGGGGTATTAACTGATTTTGTTGTTTGTAGACGAGAAATCAACAGAAAGTCGTGCGGTATTGGACAAATTGGAGAACATTGACAGCGAAACTGATAACCTAGACATCACGTTTGTGAAGATGCAAGACCCAAGATACGCTCGCAAGTGGGGAGTCACCAAGCTACCGGCTATCGTGTACTTCAGGAAGAGATTCCCTAGTATATACAGAGGTAAGACAACAAGAGAAACAAAACTTACTCAAATATCTTGAAAAGATTGACAATAATTTCTTTATCGTCTAGTATATTAACTTCAGACTAGTGTTCCTTCTATTGAGTCTGGTATCAAGTCAAGACTTTGAAAATCTGCCATTTAATTTATGGTAGTTATTTACGATTCACCTATACCTATATTGACTACATTTACAGGAGACCTCATGTCCGAAGACGAGGTATTGGAGTGGCTCCGAAAGCACAGATTCCGACAACCAGAGCTGAACATCTTCATGTACGCGCTGATAGCGCTGTCGATAGCGTTCGTGATGTACACGGCATTCCTCATGCAATGCTTCAAGCCGGCACCTCCCGCGCCCGCGCTGCATCCGAAGCAAGCGTGAGCTTCGCAAGACTCTAGTCTTCTTAATATAGATTGTGACTTATTGGCCTTACGGCTCAGATTACACCCGACTTTGACATACATGATCAGTTAGTCCTTGACGATCCACCGATGCAAACTTTCTTCAAACATGGACTAAGGATCAACTTTACGTTTACGTTCTTGGGATCAAACTTTTATAGAGATTTTTAGTGGACGGCGAAAACACTGGATTGAAACAGACGAATTTTTTAAACTGATCGGTTTGATGGTGACCTTCATTTCTTGTTCAATGGCATTTTGAAGTACGATCGTTTCGTTAAAGACTGTATCGGCTCGGTAGAAATGTGTATGGAAATATAGTGTGAGATGTATCGTTTTCCATTATCCAATGCGTGTCCAATACAATGATTTTTCACCGATAATGTCTTCTTGTTACATAATGTCTATAGCCTTTTAGGTTTCGTTGAGCCTTTGTTAAGTTTGTGTTTGAGTTTTCTGAGCTCTCGAACAATGTTACTTATCAATAGAGATCATTTTTACTTTCACTTAATTTGGGACATGTGTCTTTTAATATCGTTGTTAAAAATATTCCGGTAGTTATATCTTGCCGCGTGTTTATAATAGCTGTCTCGTAAATTGTATGTTACAATGAGTTTTATAGTTGTTTTGTCGGTGATTTTGTTTTAGAGCTCATTTTTTTCGAGTGACTGTCCAATGGGCGGGAGCTGGACTGACGCCCGCATGGTACTACGATACTTCATTCTGTTTATTTCTTTCATAATTGAATTTTATATTTTATTGTTGTGCGAAAATAGTTTGATCGATGTTAGATACTCGTATAATTATTATAAAAACGTTGATGATTGTGTGGTTAACTTTCACACTGATTTAAAGAATATGTTTTCTATCAGTTCAAGCTTTATCATCTCTCTTTCTTCTTCTATCTTCTCTCACATTGCTCATAATCAAAGACACTACTGCTTTTCATATTCTAGCTATGCATCATCTACCACATCAATTTCCTTTAAATCATAATCTTTACTTTCAAGTACTACAGCATCATCAATGTGTTATTTTTAAGTAACGTAGTAACATGCCCGATATACTCTGTATCATTCCCGCTCGTATTGTATATTATTGTGTATAATTATAATGATACCTTCATCATTAAACGTAAGGGAGGCATGTTGGCTATGAACGCACAAATATGACGACAAACACACATACAGATAGCCGTTGATAAGGAAGATCAAATGAGGACAAGCCAGAAAGCCAAGAAGAATAAATCGGTGGTTAAAGTAGTAAGTATGCGTATTGCACGCTGGGACGATCAGGGAGGGAAGGTTAAAAGTTGATACATATTGGCCCGATCTGGGGCAATTACATAAACCAAATGGGGGATTTTCAAGTTACTATAGAAAGATCTGCGGGACACATTCTTTGCGTCTGTATTTTTAGATGCGATTAATTTGTGCGTAGCTGCACGTCCACGTCGTGTCATTTTTGTGCGTTTATAGCCGAGTAATAAAAATATGCTCAAAAGAGTCGTGCGCTAAGACATGCGCATTCGTTAATGTTAACGTTGTATATAAAATGTAAATATATAAAATAAATAAAAATAGTAAAATTATATTGTTTTTATTCATTCATTTGTGAACCCGATTATTTGTTCCTGATGATTTCTTATGAATGAGTGTAGTGTGTGCAAGCCTGGATCTGGCATTCCTATAATTATAGATACTAGTCGTACTTGGACAGATACGATCGCCATCAATTCCATTAGCCAAATAGCCAAACCAAATAAAACGCCCTTTTACAACATATAAAAACTTATATTCATCTACCCACTTATTAATAACAAACTTATAACTAATTCATATCAGTCTATTATAAAGACATTAGTATTTCTACTATAGGCCGACTTTTTCGTTGGTTGCACTCCTATGGTCCTAGAGGGTGAAGGGGGATGTGGGTAAAAATAAACGACGCGCACCCAACCGCGAGTTATCAAAGATGAGACTGCAGATTATATAATATTTCGTGACTAGCTTTTGACCGCGATTTCTCAAGCATGGATGTCAGATATGTCCTAAATTCAAATCATGGCCTATCCGAAGCCGTTCTTCAACCGGTTTATTATATACTTATAACAATTAACCGATAAACAAGCTACCCAAAAATATAAATATGTCACCCATTTTACATAATTATCACCTATTTTTCGACCTCCGAAGTTACCACATCATTACCACAGTAATATCTTTACTTTGCGCTCGCCTTATCAGTAACACATTAGCACATATTGCTTGTGTAACGGTGAATTCTCAGAATTGCATTGTTTTAGAATGGTGTTTCTGACATGGATTTCCAAGATCAAGGTACGTTCTTACTAATTAGTTATATTTTTTAAATTTTATTTGACTGATTATGACGTGTTTTTACGTGCTACGCCACACAGGATTTCTACCAAATATTTAACGTATTGTTGAATTCACATAGACTTACAACTAATTTCAACCATAATCAAATACTCTCACATATCTTAAATTAAAGATTGAACTGTCTATTTTAAAAATATAATAGGTTTTTTTTTTTGCGTTCTTTTGCGACTTTAGTTGCTATATAGTCTCTACGACTGCGTAGGCTCAGGCGTAGCACGGTCTACGAAACATACGTAAAATATTTTAATTTTTTTTTTCAGGTACTTTGATTAAATGTACTTTCTCAAGGATGCATTTCTTTGAGATTTGGTCTGGCGTAACTGGAAGTATTCCTCAGAAACATCAACACGTATTGGAAACTATTCTAGCTTCACTGGATGAGGTGGAAATTATGTAAATAAATCATTAATGTACCTTTGTGAAGTATTTTTTATTAATTACCCTTCAGAAAAATCTCATTTAATAAAGTAAGGTATTTATGACCGCGCTTGTAGGGCGCTTGGACCACCGTGCGGCGGTCCCGCCGCCCGCATACATGTCCACACCCCCGCTATCCATGTCCCCGCGTAACCTGCGCGAACCATGGGACCGTCACCAACGAAAATGCTGGCCTATAGCTTAACTGATGTGTACTTCGTGAGCATATTGGAAATATTTGTTTATTAAAATTAAAACTGTAAAAATCATACAAAAACCTTGGATTTTTATTGTTTTTGAAAGGAGAAAGTACACCAGAAATAGATGTTTTAAACGATCGATTATTGTTCTCAACTGATGACATGCCAAAGACTGCAATTTTGTAGATAGGTATACCAAATTATCTATACAGGTAAGGGATCATATATCAGAATGCCTAAGTGCATTCTTCATTCTATTACTTTTATTACGCTAATAATTAGGAACTATAATAATAAAGTAAAACAAGAAAGGAAAAGAAATTAATGAGGCCACAAAAATAAAAATTTTACTTAAAAAGTAATTTATAAAACCAAAATTGCTATAGCTAATTAACGAATTGTATGCTCTTATCATTTGGTAAGGTCCATAAATTAGATGCAGGCTTTCCAGAAGACTATCAACGACTTCTTAGCGTATCGATGGCACAAAATTCAAACATCTTTGGCCCAATACTCAGCTGCGGGTACTCCGCTCACTGACGTGATATGATGATTTTGTTGATATACAATATAGTTAAATGGCTGGTCTGGACTATAAATGCAACTTTAGGACATGGTTACAGCCGTGGTTATAAGTCGAGGACCTGGGTAGTTCTTTTATTACAGGCCTCACTAAAGTGTGTGAGAGCATAGCTGCATATGTACTTGCTGTGCTGGGCCAGTGCTGCATTCAGTATTACTAAACTATAGGGCGTAAAAGCGTACATCCGTGACGTGTTATGGCTAGGCCGCACTTTAGTCAGATTTACAGACGTCATATAAAATGTACAGACGCCAGCACATCAAGCTACTACAATCTGTCAAATTTCTTTAATAGATTTTCAACTTTATTGCTAAATCATTAAGGTTTAACGTTGATTGGGAAAATTTGACAGTTTGGGGTAGCTTGACCTGCTGGCGTCTGTACGAGCCAATTTTTTTGGATCTAGCGCCTGGCCAAATCCTCACACAACAGAGACGTGTGCAGTGGGCTTAGCACGAACACGTTGAGTAAACGTAACGTAAATTGACACGATTTTAAAAATTTAAAAATACTCATTTCGCGCATAATATTTACTTAATAAAAATAAAATCAGCCGATAATGTTCCTACTGCTGGAACACAGGCCTCCTCTCTGTGAGAGGGAGTAGGCTGTAAATCCATCACGCGGGCCCAGTGTGGGTTGGTAACATGCCTTCGAATTGTTGGTTCTAGGACATGCCGGTTCCTCACGATGTTTCCTTTACCGTTTAGAGAGCAGTAATGATGAATTAGCTTACACAAAGTAAATCGTCTGCCGGTTCGGACCTACAACATACACCTCGTAAGTCGGGGTCGTTACCACTGGGCTACCACTGCTCTATTCATATCTATGGGTGATACTAATTGTGCTTGTCGCATAAAAATAAACCAAAACGCTACAGTACAGTTGTAGTTTAGATTAAAACATCGTTTGAATTTATGTTAGATACGCTTACGTCGTGCTAAGGCCTCTGTTAGACCAATCGTAATAGTAAAACAAAAGAATACGCCTACGTGATGACTAGTCGGGCTTCTTCATGGTACTTCAAGTACTTGACCTTCTCAGTTTCAAAGAGATTCTTCAGCCGCTGCGTGAACTCTGCGTGTACGGCGTCTATTTCTTCGTTCGTTGGCTCCAGGTTTCTTTTTACTTCCATTGGGGTACCAACTGGAAATGAATAGCGACAATAATTATTTGAGGTTTTTGATGAAATCTTATTTTTTTAATAAAAATAATTAAAATATCTCAATAACTGATATCGTATATTCATATTCATATTCATATTTATTTATTTGCGTAAAACATGGTATACAAAGGTGTTACATGAGTTAAGGATAAGATCATACATGTTTTGCTTAAGACTAAAGCATGCAAATTGGTTAACACAACTTATGTTCAAAGTATTCCTTATTGCTATAAAAATTATTATCATTTAACCATTTAAACAAGTGGATTTTAAACAGTTTGCCATTTAGTAATTTAAGTTTACATGGTAATTTATTATATATACGTACAGTCATAGCTAAACAGCTTTTACTATATTTTGTTGATCGAGGGAATTCGTCTAAAACAAGTCTAAATTTGTCACGCCGATTCCTAGAGCTTACATCTGCTGCTGTTCTGAATAGGTATTTGTGTTTCCGTACAAACATGCATATCTCATATACATATAGTGAGGGTAGTGGTAGCAGACCGAGTTTTTTAAATAATGGTCGACAAGATACGTCCGGTGGAATTCCCTGAATAGCTCGAACACATTTCTTTTGAGCGATAAATGCTCTATTATGGTCGGTACTATTTCCCCATACAATTAGTCCATATCGCAGCGAGGATTCCACATAAGCACGATAGGACATTATAGCTGTTTTAATATTTGTAACATGTTTAATCCGTCCAAGAGCATATACGAATTTATTGATTTTATTACATATACTATCGATATGAGCTTTCCAGTCTAGATGTTCGTCTATGATCGTTCCCAAAAATTTAGTTTGTGCTACTTTTTGAAGTTTTGATATGTTCATTGTGAAATTAAATTTATTATTGTAAGATTTATTAAATTGTATATATACTGATTTATTAAGGTTAATAACTAGATCATTTTTATTGAGCCAATTTATAAGATTTTCTATTGTATTATTAATATCTGTTTCATGATCAATTATTGGTTTGCTTTTTTTATCGGTAGCCACTATTATCGAAATGTCATCAGCAAACAGAAAGCATTTATGATTAGTCATGTCAACAATATCATTCACATAAAGGAGAAACAAAATCGGGCCCAATATACTGCCCTGGGGAACGCCTCGTTTGGTGGTTTTAAATTCAGAGTGGTATGAAACCATATCTTTATTGGCATTCATATTAGTGATTGTAACACTCTGCTGTCTGCCAGATATGTATGACATTAACCACTGTAGTGGAGGTCCTCTAATTCCCATAGACTCCAACTTCCGAAAAAGAATGTTATGCGAGACCAGGTCGAACGCCTTAGATAGATCAAGAAATAAGCCCGTCGTTAATTGATTATTATTAATATTAGTCAGTACTGCTTTCAAGAGTGCAAATATAGCTAAAGTTGTTGATTTATCTTTTTGAAAACCGAATTGCTCTTTCTTTATAATATGAAATTTCTCGCAGTAATTAATAAGCCTTTTATACATGCATTTTTCGTAGATTTTTGACAAAATTGGTATTAAAGTTATTGGGCGGTAGTTGTTAACATTATATTTTTCACCTTTTTTAAAAAGTGGTTTTACAATTGACATTTTTAATTTATCTGGAAACACTCCTTGAACAAAAGACAAGTTTATAAGATGCGTTAGAACGCCGCGTATTTCCTTAGCACATTTCTTAATAATTCTAGTGCTAAGTTCGTCGTAGCCTTCGGAGGTAGTATTATTTAATAACATAATTTGTTGTTCTACTTCGCTTTCTGACATTGGAACAAGGAACATTGAGTGTATTATGTTTTCACTGCCATGACTGCTTGTACTTTGCTGTGTGGGTTTATAATTTAGATAGAAATCATTGAAAGTAGAGGCTATTTCTGTTGGTTCCGTAAGTATGGTATTATTAATTTTAATGGATTCTATGTTATTTTTATGACTAGGATTATGTATTTCATTTTTTATTACTGTCCATGTAGCCTTACATGTGTTCTGATGTGTATGCATAAATTTTATATTAGCATTTCTCTTGGAGTTATAGATACATTTTTGTAACAAATTTGAGTATTTAATGTATCTGGTTTTGTGGGGTTGAGTTTTCTTCTTATAATATTGATAACGCAAAAATCTCTTAGTTTTACAACTCTGCTTAAGACCTTTAGTTATCCATGTTCTTTTTACTGTTTTGTTTCGATTTATCTTTATCTTTACTTTAGGAAAACACAGATAATAAAAAAGGCATATCAACTCGTGAAAACGCTTAAATGCTATATTTGCATCTTTCTCTATATATGCTTCTGACCACGTCAAACTTTGCAGACATTCTCGGAACTTGCGAATATTATGGACATTATAATCTCTTTTGTAAACGTAGTAAATTGCATCTTTTATAGATTGGCGTTTTAAGGGGAAGCCTATCATTTGTGCTGTTTCGTGGTCCGAGAGGTAGAGTGATAGTACTGTCGTAGATGCATCTGGGATATTACTCAATATATGGTCAATACAAGAGGATTTGCGAGTAGCTTCATTAATATGAATTTTTAAATTATAGTTGTTTGCTAGATCTTGGAATTCGTTAGTGATTTTACCTTTTTTTAGTGTGTTTATGTTCAAGTCTCCTGCTAGAACTATGCGTGTTGAGGGTTTGTATTTTTTGATAATATCATGTAAGAGACTATCTAGATTAGTTAAAAATAGGTTGGGGTTGGACTGGGGTGTTCTGTATATACATATTATCAATAGCTTTTCGTTAGTTAACTCAATGCCACAAATTTCGAATGTATTAACTGATGCATATTTTTTAACCATAGATAATTCATTGAAAATGAGATCCTTTTTAACTAGAATGCAAGTTCCACCTCGGTTTTTTTCTCTACAAAAATTAGCTGCCATTATGTAATCTGATATCTTAAGATAGTTCTCATGGCCTTTCTTAATAAATGTTTCAGACAGGCAGATAACATGTGGGTCATTATATGAATCTCGCATCTCTTGCAACGTTATATCTAATAGTTCTTGTTTGGATAGAATGCTTGCGATGTTTTGATGTAATATCCTAAAGTGGTGAAGCGAAGATGTTGTTGGTGACGTATTATTAGAGTCGAAAAAAAATATTAGATGTGTTTAATGGTGGAAAATAGTATGGTATGGTACCCTTTTTTATGTGTTCAATTTTTTCAGCGGGAGCGCAAGTATCTTTAATTTCCAGTTCTTTGTTTGCGGAACTTTTGAAATAAAAGGGAATAGTCCCCTTCTTGGGCTCCTTGTTTTTTATTAAAAAACTTGTTCTGCCACTCACCAGTCGTTTTTTTATTTCAGCAGGATTCAAAAATGTCGCATTATAGTATTCACAGTCTAGTTCATAATTTATTGATTGGCAAATCTCCGATAAATTGGAATTTTGGCAGTTCGTGAAATGACAATTTTTATAATAACGGCAAATATATTTTAAGCGATGATTTAATTTCACGACATCAAGGTAGTAACTTTGTTGTACATTTAGTAAAATAATCGTATTTTTATAAAATAATTTCAGCATGGATTTTAGTTGGAATAGCACATATTTCATGTTATGATCATTTTCACCTAAACATATTACAACCTTGTCGTCCGGTTGCAGGTTGAAGTTCATACAACTTTTCATTATGACATCGCTACCTGCATTTGGCATCGTTTGGGCGAAAACTCCATACTTCTCATATTGTGTGTTTATTCTAGACTCCATAAGAGCTGCAGCTAGACCTACACATTGTTGGGCGCCGAAGATCACAATTCTTTTCCCATATTCATGCTGTTGTTGTTTTGTAATGTTGGTTTGTGTTGTACAGATTGAAGCTGCACAATTTCCATGTTTTGTTTCACTCAGGGCTTGTATTTGTTTAGCGAACGTTGCTCTCTCTTGTACTGCATCTTTCACGTCTTTTTCCAATGCTATGATTTTTTGTTGTAGGCTCAGATATGTTATGTTGCTGCAGGAGTCAACGTTTGATGTAGGTCCAAGCGAGGTTGGTGTAGAGGACACATTTTGGAATACGAGCGAACGCTTTTTCTTTTTGGTTATGTTTATTGGGCTATTTTCTAAAATTACGGACGAGGAACACAGAGATTTTAATATTTTAATTTCAGAAGTTAGTTTCTTAACTTGTTCTTTTAGATTGTTATTATCCAATATTACATTTTCCAGTTCGTTCTCTGTACTCTTCAGTTTCTCAGTTAATTGATGTATCGTATCTTGTACTTCTGTGATTGAGGTATTAATTATTGTGCCGTCTAAGCTTTTGGATAATTTATTCGGCGATGTATCAGCTTCATATGATGTTTCGTAATCTGTGAGAATGTGGGAGTCGTACGTAAGGGGCGATTTTCCCATATTTTCGGTGCATCGTTCAGGGGAAGACTGCCTGTTTGGATGTATTATTTTATTTCTCATGGTTACATTAGACACATCTGTATTTTTTGCAACTGTTTTCTTAATGCAACTATTGCAGCGCCATTTCTTCTTAGATTCCTGACTCATTAAACGGTATGTATGTTCGGGGTAGCCATCGCAATCGGGCTCAAATCTGTTGTTACAAACAGAGCACAATGCTGTATTTTTTGCGGGAACCGTTTTTTTGCATTTGTAGCATTGTACTAGTGCTGACATCTTACGGATTTCACTTAAGGAGTTTGTGTTCAGCTTGGATGTTGACATTTTAGTTCAGTATTACGCGTCTAGATGACATAAATGATTGATCTATTCGAAGTGTTACAGCTACTCGACAACAGATGTCACTTTTTCTAAATTTTGTTAATGTTGAAGAATGACTTTGAGATTTTCAAAATAACGACGAGAAAAAAGTTCAAGTTTTATATTCACTCTTTATTTTTGAGTTTAATTAGCACACTACTGTTCACCACTTGTCGACCATCGAATCGCTGTGTTGTTATGAACGTTGTCGTCACTTTACACACAATATTTACACTGTGTTTACCTCAGATTACGTTCCGGAATTGTTCACGTAATAACTTTTTTTTGCATAACAGTTACGTTAAGATAACACTTTCACTGTTTGTTTACAATATATAGATCACGCGCATTGTAAAGTTATTAAAATTTAAATGTATTTTTAGATTTTTATTGTCAATAATAACGGAGCTCAATGTTTTCGTGACGAACAGCGCCACCTACCTTTTTAGAAGGGTAATCTAACCTAGCCTAATCTAATCTCCATCGTGGTACTCGTATTTATGTCTTTGAACAAATACGTTTGGTTTTAAAGTTTTGAACTGGGTAAAATACTAGAAAATAAAATTGTTGACTGGAGTACTTAACAGATCTCGAATTTACCTTCCAGTTCACTACTGACGAACATGAGAAGTAAAAATGTCTATAGGGCCCGACTAGCTGGTTAACCAAAACTCAGAAGCAAGGTAACTAAAAACGTTCAAAATCAAGTCGCAATCTCATCTCAGCGATAACCGATATCAAAAACTAGTCAAAAATGGAGGAACTTGTGAAAAATACCCCTAATTTATAGGGGTATTTTTGACAGAATGAGACAGATTTGAATGCTAACATTCTTAAACATACCGGAATTGCCCCCTAAAGTATCTATCACCATAATTAGGAGTTGCATAAAATAAAATACCATCTTCTTAATGATTGAACTCACCGACAGCAGTAACAGGGGACCTCATGGGTAGCACCCCATAAGAGTACTGGAACAACCCTCTTCCCATGGGGAACATGGGGGAGATGCCGGTGTACTTGCGCACTTGCTCCTGGATCCGGCGAAGTAAGCTATTCTCTGGGTTGTTTGGGGGACGAAACAGGTCCGTTTCGCCGAATGAGAACACTGGCACTAAGGATGCACTGGAAACAAAAGAATTACGAAATGTAGCATTCCAGTACAGTTGTACAAGGATCTTTTGGCGCTTGAATGATGTTGGCAGAGAGCCCTGTTGGTAAATATTTGTGAAATTGTAAAAAACAACAAGACGGCGCGTTAGTTCTGATTTTGCCCACTCGTCAAAAGATCCTTGTACATTTTGTGGTTTAGGTTTGAAATACATAGTCTAGATTTCTTGAAGCAAGCGCGATTGCTGACCGGGGTTCTGTTTTCGATTCCCAGATTGGGTGACATTCGCACTTGTGGAATATTTCTGACACGTCTCATATTATCACTCAAGGGCAGTTGCAAAATAAGGGTACTATATATAAAAGTTACCATGTATAAAAGTATCTAGTAAATAAATTAACCTACAGAAAAAAATATTTGTCGCTACCGTCACAATTCTAATGACAGTCGTTAATGACAGTAGGTAGCACAGATAAACATTTTATTAATTATCTTATTTGTTTCATAACGAGTTTAAATAATCAACAAGGCTTTGCCTCCCCTGGTAAAGCCAGATGGAACACTGTCTCATACGGCGGGAGAGAAAGCAGGTCTCTTTGCATCCCTCTTTGCCCACAATTATTATTCACGTCTTGATACTGGCAGTGCTACTCCACCGAATTTGCCTCACTGAGACACGTCGATGCACGAGGTTCGCATTAGGAACAAGGAGGTTCTGAGAGCACTGTGTCGTCTGGACGTGAATAAAGCTAGTTGACCAGATGGTATACCAGCGATTGTTCTCAAGGTTTGTGCGCCCGAGTTGTCTCCTGTATTGACACGCTTGTATCGCCTCTCATTTGGGACTGGTATGTGCCCAAGTCTTGGGAGTTTGCCAACGTGCAGCCCGTGCCCAAAAAAGGTAGTCGTGCCGATTCTAGCAACTATCGGCCGATTTCAATAACCTCCATACTCTGCAAGATTATGGAGCGCGTGTTGAACTTGCTTCTCATGGCATACCTGGAAGGTAACGATGTCCTCAGTGACCGACAGTACGGGTTTCGCCGCAATCGGTGTACTGGGGAGCTACTAGTGTATGTCACTCACTTGTGGGGCGAGGCCCTCGAGGGGAATGGTGAAGCGATTGCCGTCTCCTTAGACGTCTCGAAGGCCTTCAACAGGGTATGGCACGCTAGCCTTTTGAGTAAGCTTCCAGTGTACGGCATTTCCCCTGGTCTGACTGGCTGGGTAAAAGACTTCCTGAGTGAACGGTCTCTCCGAGTTATTGTCGACGGATGCTAGTAGTTATGATTCGCGGGTTCTGGCGCAACCGTCAGGTGCGCCAGACCCCCGTTCTTTTGTGAATATTTTGCATTTTGTAGGAAGCTACTGTCCTCATCACGAAACAATGCGTTGCGCCAGAGCCCCGTTCTTTTGTGAATATTTTGTATTTTACAATGCGAGATTACTAGTGGTGATTCGCCAGAACCCCGACCCTCATCGGTCGCCGAGGGACGACGCAAACTAAAAAAAAAAAAAAAAAAAAAAAAAAAGTTTGGTATGGTTTCTATGGTTTTGATGTGTTCTGAGTTCGAATCTGCGGTCCATTTTAGTATAGGATGCACGGTTTCGGAGATGTGCAGATTGATTTCCTCATATCTAATTGATATCCGGTGTCATTGTTCACCTTCTCGGCGGTCGGCGGTCATATCTATTACTCATTGTGCACCCCGCTTATCACTGCTTTTGTCTTGAACTTCTTTGTTATAACCTACCTGCCTTTTCTGAATCATCAATAAAACACATTCCTTCATTTTACTACCATTTTAATTCCAAATAATTATTGATGAACATTTAAATTATAGTCTTATCTACTTATAAAATAGGAGCGAAACATCTCATCCACTAAAATATCGTTGTACAGTGTGTTCCCTGTAAATATGCTCGTAAAACTATGCATTGAATATCCCTGAAACTTATACAGCAAATACATTAAGCAATATTCACCACAAACTGAAGTCCAATCATTCTGAATCCTATCAAAATTCCAGTCCCATCTCTTACAATTCCTTTTCAAAAACTGGAGATGATATCGCTCAGGTGTTCGTCCATATGAATCAAAATATTGACCGATGCCATTCGTATCGATATGTATAGCTACCCAGTGTGAACCTGGTTTATCATCCGCATCCAAATTGCATATTATATACGTTGGTACATGGGTATACATAGGCAGTCTATTAGCAGCATAAACATTATTTTCTAGACTGGGATGAATCTTTTTCATATGTTTTTGTAATTCTAGTGTATCCATGATATTACTGTTATTAGCAGATTATTACAGTACCAATCTATTCAATGGTTGTCATAGGAATGTTCACTCATCACGAAACAATGCAAGATAAGTCTGTTGACTCATAAAGCGATACAAGCTTGTCGACTTGAAAGTTACTATCAGTTTTGGTACATGGGTATACATAGGCAGTCTATTAGCAGCATAAACATTATTTTCTAGACTGGGATGAATCTTTTTCATATGTTTTTGTAATTCTAGTGTATCCATGATATTACTGTTATTAGCAGATTATTACAGTACCAATCTATTCAATGGTTGTCATAGGAATGTTCACTCATCACGAAACAATGCAAGATAAGTCTGTTGACTCATAAAGCGATACAAGCTTGTCGACTTGAAAGTTACTATCAGTTTCACTGCGGAAATGCCTTAGATTAAATAGTGCTATATAAGCCGAGCAGCCGCAGTCATAGAATCAGTGTATGGTCGTCTCGTTAGACCGCAGTGGATCTTCCAATACTACGTGTGTGTTACTTCAACGCATCAATTGCCATGGAGGTAAGTGTTTATTTATTCTATTGACAAACTTACTTTTCTTTCTGTTGTTATTTCCTTACGTGTGTTTGTGTGTGTGATTAAGTGTAAACAATTTGATATTAATATGATAACTGTGTTGTTGCAGAAATCATTCAACTTCGATGAAAATACCTATAAACAGTATTACTACTCGCCACTCTCCCCTCAGCAAGAAGAAGAGAGTGACGACATCGTCATTAAGAACACATGCGATGGAGGAAAAAGGAAATCGCAGTCGATTGATCAATTTTTTGAAGTAGAATCAAAAACGAAAAAGAGCAAGAAGCTGTTATCGTCAACTGTCGCACGAGCCGCTAGAGATGGTATATCATACATTTCTACTAATTCTGACGACGGAGACCAAGCGACGCATCTCATAAAAATTGAAATGTACGATATGAAGAAGCTATGCAAGATTCCAACTACTGATCATTGGAAACATGCTACCACGAGAATTAAATATTATGTAAAGAATAATAACGATTGCATTTACGACAACACAAACGCCCTCGTATACAATATTACAAAGACAATAGCAGAAAGTGAAAAAGTTAAAAAATACTTTTTTAACAATGACACTCATTAGTGGATTAGTGAATGTGATTCTGTTTACTTAAAGTACTTCTGTGTACTCATTAGATTTTACTTGACTTTCCTAATCCTTTGCTAGACTATAAATATTGGCCATTATTTGAAATTGGGTATCAGTTGCTCTACCAACACTTAACTGTTACTTTCCAGAAGGAAGAGATGAGTGTGGTATGTGTGTACAGAACACTTCATTGAAAAGCAAAACTACAAAACTGATTGGAGAAGAAAAAGTGGCGAATATGCAGTACCCAAGAGCTGAATATCCATTTTTCAGTTCAAAATCTAGACGGTTGATCAGTTTCGAAAACTGGCCTCTCGATATGCAACAGAAGCCTGAAGATCTTGCAGAAGCCGGTTTCTTTTATACTGGTCATGGAGACAGGACCAAGTGTTTCCATTGTGGTGGTGGTTTAAAAGATTGGGAAGATGATGATGATCCTTGGCAGCAGCATGTTCAGTGGTTTAGTCAGTGTGCTTATGTAAAGTTTAAACTCGAACAGTGTTTTGTATAAGATTAAATAGGGAGTTTATAAAGAAATAAAAAATAATACATTGCATACAATTTGTTTTATTTAATTTTATATTGTTTCCTTTAGTTACATATACACAAAATGCATTAAGCATAACACATAAATCTAAAACACAACACACATTATAACCTTAACTACTATAGTCTACAGTAACATTTCTATTTTTATCTATTTCAATAATATTATCAAACTCAGCATAAACAATACAGTTAATTGTTTGTATTAGTGAGGATTCAAATCGTACTTCTAATCTTACACTGCCATGCTTTATGAGATTCCAATGAGCTGATGAGTTAGCTGATAAATCAGGAGTTAAATCAAATGCTAAAAGACAGTAGCCTTTGGCATACTGTTCACGAGAGATTGCATTTCCTTCATTAAGAAAGTGAATACCAGTCCCCGAGAATAGAGTATGATATGCCGATGTAAATATATTATTATTAAAAGATGGTTGCAAAGCTTTTGAAGGTATTTGTTGACCATCAATATATAAGCTGAAAGAGTTAATACCATAGTTTTCAAAGTTAAATGGATTTTTAGTAAGTGAACCATTAAATGCAGAATTGTTCACAAATCCAATAATACATCTTTTGGGTACCTGTCCTAAGAATATATTATCAAGAGTTTTTCCTTGTACACCGGATGGAATTGTTAAAACTTTAACTTCAGCACGAGTAATAGGATATTTAGCAGTGGTAGAAGCTAAAACTTTCTGATGTGCGAGTAATACACTTGGATTAATTCGTGCTCTTCGAACAATAAGAGTTGCGTCCGTAATGCAAACTTTAAACTTTACATCATTTGACCCAGCAATTAAATTAAAACTCTCTCTTGACCGAACTAATTTTACACTCATTTCAACGCCATTAATTAAAAATTTATCTTGATTGAAAATGTCACCATGAAGATGACCAATCATTTCTATTTCCCTGCTTTCATTAACTAATTCCTGTCTTTTAACAAATCCTATGTTTTTACCATCTGTGGAATCCATTTTTCCTGCTGTATCCTCATACCAAAGACTACAAGTAAGATGAGATTGTTTAGCAGCAGGAGCATAGTTTAAAAGGGTTTCCATGTATGCTCGATAGGCATAGGTATTATTAGGTGGTGATACAAGTTTTTGGTTTAAATAAACATCGAGTTGACTAAAAAGTGAATGCAACCAATTATTTACAGGTGCTACTGCTGTAGCTGATATCAAGTTTGTTGAATCTTGATTTAATACTTTTGCCTTTATGTGGAGTAATGTATGAGACAAATCTATGTAGTCATCGCCTGTTCCAGGAACTTGAAACTCGATAGGTCCATCATCAGCAAGAGATGAAATTGGTTTATAGTGAATCCACAATCCATTTTCAATGCTTGTTTGTGTAGACGGTAATGCAAACAAATCTAATTCTGACTTAACGCACTCACAAGAATGATTATGAAGGAAAGACATACTTAATTTGAAAATATATCTTTGATGTTTTTTGGTTTTAGACCAAGTTTTTTCGTAGCTTTCACTTTAGCTGTTAGTGGTGGAATGAACGAGGCCAATCGTTTTCTTTTAGTTATATACCCAGATCCTGTCATGTTAAATCGATCAATTTTGTCATCAGCCTTTCGTTTTAAGTTCGTACTAACTTGCTTTAGACGATCTTTTATTGAGGCTTCCATAGGACGGGCTTGAACCATATCCGATAAAAGTCCTACTCCAGCGTTTAATGCCTCCTTACCAACCACTCGAGCACCACTTGAAAGTAAAGGTAAAACTGATCTAAATAACCCTCCTAAGAAGCTCCCAATACCATGACCGCGTTGGTATGGTGAACCCTTATAAATTACTCCAACTCCTGACCCAGCTTGATGTGAATAATAATTTTCATATGGACATTTATGATGATCATGAGGAGAATACATTATTATAATTTGCGGAAATGTAGTTTAATACACACGGTTCCAAATTGGAATGGTATTTTTTGTCCTGTGCTCGATCTTATATCTATTTCCAGCGTATCGAACTCTCTTCGCATAACAGGTAAGTAGTGAGGTGGAGAGAAAACGTGCATTTTATTCGCACCATAAATGTATTTTGAAGGATCTAATGAAATGACTCTTAATAGCGGAGTCATAACATCACCCACAATCTGAGGATCGATAATGTCGCAATATAGAAATAGTTGAGATGGTAACCCTAAGTGTAAATTAGCAGGACACTTCCCAAAATTTCTGTCTAGGAGATTTTTATCTGGTTCATAACCTAGTTGTAAACTTAATTTGGGTGATAATGTTACGGATGTTATATTTTTATCCAAAACAGAAACAGACACAAATTTTGTTATTCCATCATAACGAAATTTCAAGTTCTCTCTAACACCATTTAACGCTCTTAAAATATGTTCAACGTTATCGTAGTTGGTAGCGGGAATATGTTTTTTGTAGTACACTGTTGATGGTTTATCTTCAGTAGGCATTAACATGGTTTTTGTGATATAAACAACATTTTCATGATCTTGAACAGTAAACATGGTGCATGGATATTGAAACTCGACAACTCCAACCGACCATTCACCTTCTAATTTCATAGCTTTTGGTAATTTTGTTGAAAAATTTGTGGTCTTGTTATCAGGAAAGTATTCCATTGAACTATTGCTGAGCAAAGTTAAATAAAAACTTTCTTTATTCATATTTCTTTTAAACTAGAAGCTAAAATCCAACTGTTAAATTTATCTGGATAACCTTTCCACTTCACTAATACTTCTTTTCTGTTACCCGAATAACGAGTGCCAATTATTTTATCTATTTTATATTGTGAGGTGGGGTTGTAAGTGACCTTCTGTAATTCTCTTTCATAAAAAGTACCAACTATTGGTTCATTTTGTAAATCTGTTATTGTATAAACAACCCATGGAGATCTATCAATTATTGAAGATATAATGAATATTTCATCACTCCAATTTGATTCATATCCTTTTTGGAAAACATGTTTATATTTAGTTATTCGAACATAATCACCCACGTTGAAATTTGGTTTTGGATTTTCTAAAGAAAGTTTGTTTGACCCTCTATCATAAAGATTAGTCCAAACTGTCATAATATTGTTGGAACTTACATCACATGGGCACATCTTAATACTCGAGTGAATGCTGTGATTATAAGAGTAAATTAAATCTTGTAAAACATCTATATATCTATAAGTATTATTATGAGTGAAATAACGCCACATTTTCATTTTTAGAGTTCTTTGAAATCGTTCAACAATACTAGCCTTAATATCAGGATTGTTAGTGGTATAGTAATTTATCTTTTTGGATTTAAAGTATTTTTGTACATCTTTTGAAACAAATTCTGTACCTTTATCAGATTGTATGTGAGTAGGTGTTGAATTACTTTCAGTAAATATACTTTCAAAACATTCTTTAGTTGTTTCTGAGTTTTTCTTTTTCATTGGTCTTGCAAAAGCATATTTACTAAATACATCAATAACACAAAGTATGTAGTTGAAACCATCATTATATTGAGAATGAGTTCGCATATCACTTAAATCAGCTTGCCACAGCTCATTAATATTTGATAGAATGTACCTATTACGCGGGAATTTTTTCCGAATGGGTTTATGTAATGTATATGTTTCTTGTGATTGTAACCATTCCTTTACTTGCTTTTTATCCATTTTACCCTTCATAGCTTTTGATAATTTATCAATACTACCAAAACCAGCGGGGTTAGATGGATCATAATAAATCCTGTTAATTTCTTCTAGTACGGGGTCCATTTTTCCCAATCGATCTTTTTACGTATTTTAGTTATAGATCTTTTATCTCCACTGCTCGGTGTAGAAAACTCTTGAACTTCAATC
The DNA here is from genome assembly GCA_911387795.2 of Apamea monoglypha. Taxonomy (NCBI): domain Eukaryota; kingdom Metazoa; phylum Arthropoda; class Insecta; order Lepidoptera; family Noctuidae; genus Apamea; species Apamea monoglypha. The sequence continues at coordinate 17,608,669 of OU426917.1, read as the reverse complement.
TCAGAGGTTTTGTTCAGATCTTTTGTTTGAAGTTGGTTAATAAACTCACATCTCTTTGGATTTCCAATAAAAGTAAGTGGTACTTTAATATCTTTTAATGCTTTAGCAAATCTATCCCACCCTATCGGATCACTTTTTTTTAAGGGTCTTAGTGAATCATTTATTAAATCAACAATATTACTTCCTGGAATTTTTTCATTATCAATTATGACTGTGCCTTCATTATCCCAACGTATTTTACTTTTACTTGTTCCAATTAAGTTTAATAATGACTCACCTTTTTTATTATAAGTTTTCGGTATTAAACTGAGTATTTGTGTTGATGAATACAGTGGATTTGCCTCACTTTCTATACTTTTAATGGATCCTTTCTCCTCCAACAAAGATTCAACATCAACTGAACTTTTTAGATCTCTATCTTTATTTTTAAAACCAATTTTAGACCCATTTGAATCTTCATTAGATGTATCAGAATAAATTGGTAATCTGAGTGGTTGACGATCCTCTTCGGTAAAGTGAAGGTATCTTTGTAGTGTTTGTAAATATAACATCCACTTCTTTCGGTCTTCCGTCTTACTATTCATAATATTTTGCATTTCAATATCTAATCGAGACAAATTACTAGTAACCTTATTTTCTTGTTTTAATTTTTCAATCAATCCAGGTTCAATAAGTATCATTTTTTTAGCATTTTCCATGTTAACTGGCTAGTCCACTTACTAATCCACTCAATATTGCACCTAATATTATTGGTAAGAAAGCCCCTCCTTTTTGTATAATAATATTTTTTCTTAGTTTATGTTTACACTTATGCACCAGTTTACGGAGTATATTTTTGTGTTTATTCAATTTTTGTTTATCTTGATCTTTAAGAGGTATCTTTCCTTGTAAAACGTTATGAATACATTCACAAATACAATTTATTTCTTCTTCATCACACGTTTTAAGTAACGCTCTTTGATATTTTGGTTTAAGCGTATGCAAAGCGTTTAGCAAATGCTTATGCGTTGTGAGTCGACGATGCATCATTTAGAAATGATTTGAATTGTTTGATTCTTGGTGTATTTAAACTCTTTCGTGGGGACGTAGACTGTGCAGTAACCATTAAATGGGAATACATTTGACTTGATACGACAAAAATCATTTGTATTCTGTTTTAAATCTACCATTAAATATCCATGCGCTTCTAAAGTTGCATCCCTGTAGGCGTCTTCAATGAATTTTGGGTTATCTGGTGACACTTGTCGTGCTAAATATCTTATTTGAGTTTTATCTCGAGGGTTTTTAAAATAAATTATATAACTTGAGTTTAAAGAAATGTCTCTTTGACCTTTACCTTGATGAAATAAATTTTGTGTTAAATAAAATACACTAAGATTCCTGTGATGACTACCTTTTGTAAATATATCCACAATTCTTCCATCAGACTCTCTCATTAGATCATCAATAATAATAAGGTGTGGGTTTTCACCATCAAACATATTAAGATTTGGAATTCCTTGATGATAGTTAACATTTGGTAAATTATATAAAGGCTGCATTTCATCAAAGCACCATGTGATCTGATTAAAATCACAATTACATATTTCTTTAACTGATTTTATGAAATTTGTTACAAAATTTGACTTCCCACATCCACTTGGTCCTGCCACAATAGCAGTAAACGGATGGATAAAGTGAAACATTTCACACGTCTAGAGTTTAAAGGGATGAAATAAAAATGAAAATGTTTTTGTAAAAATTAAATATATATATTGCTAAAATGATAAAAGAGAAAGGTGATTTCACAATCACCTCAACGTCAAATTTAAGCACACAAATAGAAACTACAATTATTTTACATTATTTACAATCAAACAATAAATTTTAAATATGTAATAAACTATTATATAACATTATAGTAATATCATAATTTTACAATCAGTACAAAGTTTGTATATACACACAGAAATAAAAGTAAAAAGTATTACACTTAGCGTAATTTATAATGTCCCCAAGCCAATGTATCAATGTTGTTGTTCATAATACATCGTTTGGTATCATTATATGATAAAGATGTTTTATTTATTTTTTGTGTAAAAATAGTGTGTTTGATTGACTTAAATCGAAGCATACTACAATATAATACATTTTTATTAAACAAACACGATTTGTAATTTTCCATATTCATTTTTTTGGTAACACTTTTGTTAACCCCTTTTGCCTTTGCTATAAATTTATCTTCTATTTCTAAGGCATACATTTTTGATCGCAACCCTACAAATTCCTTCAATACTTTACCATTATTCTCATCTTTAAAAAAACCTAACTTTTTTTTATTTATTTTTGGATATCCGTAAATATTATTTTCCGGGTAATCTGATGTATCGAAATAGTGAAGTAGATCTGGTTTTATATCCTCATAAAAATTGTCTGTAAAAATTTGATATATCAAACTATCGGTATCGGTGTACAATAACTTAATTTTATTATGAAACTTTTTAATCATGTAGTTATAATGAAATTCATACATAAGGGTCTTAGATATATCTAAAATACAAAATCCTAAATAAATCGGCTTATCATAAATTAATTTTGTTTTCCGTAATTGTATTGCGACTAAATGTTCTGAAAATATTGATAAACTATGGAATTCTGGTTTTGCAATCCAATCTTGAGCACCTAAAACTTTACCACGATTATCCCAGTGAGTTAGTAGTTTAACGTTTACTCTTTTTTCAATATTTTCCATAGTCTTACCGAAGACAGAATTGTTCATTAATTTAAAAAAGTCTTTTTCAAAGTTTGATGTAGCTAACGTTCTCAAACTAGTATTTAAGTCTATGTATTTCTTTAACCAAGAACTCTGTTTAAATTTTAAAATTCTATGTACTTTAATTAATTTAATTCCCATTTCAATGCATTGTTTTAAATTCCTGTAGTGAATGATGTATTTATTTTTATTATTTAAATTAGGAACTAATTTAGTTTCTTTAGTATTACCCACACATATGTTTTCGGGACATAACGGAAAGTCAGAATGCAAATTATGAAGTTCATCATGATATTCCAAATCAACTTCTAAAACATAACCGAAATTAGAGTTATCCAACACATTATAATCTGTATTAGAATCTATCCATTCGAAACCACCAACAGGAAGAGATTGAGACATTGCCCAACCATATAAATTATTCGCATCAAAATATATTAGATATGAATTAGGTTTTTCACTATCATAATCCTCCATGAATTTATTATTTGCTCTAGCAAAACGATTGCTACACTGAGATACACCCCCTCTAATACCAGCTTTAAAAAAAGCAATTTTGTCATAGTCCGTTAACAATTCTAATTCTATTTTGGTAAATTTTAACATTGCATCCCAACTTAAACCTGGGGCAGTATAGTAATGAGCAGGATCTAATCCATAAGTTTTAATACAAAGCTTTCTAAAGTTTTCGAATACATCAGTCAAAAGTAAAACATCAGTTTTTAAATATAAATTGGAATAATCAGACATACTACTACACTTAAAATGTTGCCAAATATCTTTTGCGTGATTATAATCATCATTTGAAATATTTGAATCTGTGAGTGAACTATAAAATTGGTGTTGATCAGGAAGTGATGGATGTTTCAAGCAATCACTATTACACATAAATTCATAAGGATAAATACCTTTCCGTCTTAAACGTGAAAAATCTTCATTATTAGGATAGTTCCTTTTTAGTTCTGTAAACTGATCATCATTCAGATTTTTAGCTAGTTGATCTAAACTACACGATAAAAATTTCAATGAATCTACGAATCTTAAACTTACTGGTTGATTATTTATTGTTAACTGTTTTGAAAATGATATGTATCGTTCTTTATTTTGTGGAATAACTTCAACTTTGCCATCATCGAGGTTTAATGCATGGACAATGAAATGAGCATCGTAGTGACTGAGGTTATGTAAAAATATTGGAATATGACGAGGGGTTCTGTACTTAGAACTACACACTTGATGTGCAACACCCCTAAAACTGCCAGTGTGCCAATCAAAATCGTAAAAAGGATCTTCATTTAACTCAGTTTCACAAATATGACATATGTTTGAATTTGAAATTTTAATTTTATCTTCATCTGATAATGGAACGGGACATTTTTGGAAACTATTTTTTTTAACTATTGTTTTCACATCTTCACAAAGGCGATTCATAAACACTTGTGCACAGTTTGGCCCACTATACGTCTCATATTTTGATAATCTGTTATCATATGAACATTTAATGTAATATCCAAAACTATACACTTCATGTTTTTGAATATTAATTGTACTAGGCTTGGATGGATCGTTACTACATGATTCTATCGGATTCAAAAATGCCTCAAAGTCTGCATAAACCACAAAGGGCATTTCCAACTTTTTCACGAATTTATCAAATTTTAATTTATTATTTGAGGTTGCTTTACCAAACCAATCCTTTTTGGAATCCTCACCGTTTGGTAATTCCGTACAAATGTGGGCGCAATCATATTGTTGATGGTTATTAAGTCTTTCCTCTGATGGGAAATGAAGTAAACATGAATCACATATATAAACTGCACGATGTTGACTTGATATTTGTGAACTAACTAATCGCGATAAGTTTTTAATATAACAGTAATGTTTGTTAGTACCATTCGATATATATAGTAGGTTAATATGATTAGGTGTACGACATTTTGTTAAATATAAAGGACCTACAACAGAATTACACCTTTTTTCTTTATTATACTCTAAGCCAAAAACATTAATACTAATATTGTTTAATTTCTCTACTTTTGATATATCTGCAATTTTAACCGGAAAAGAAATACCAGTAAATTTTAGTTTATTTCCATGAATTGCGTAAGATGCTACCCGATCTACACTTTTACATACAGGATATAAACCAGAGAGTAATGCCCATTTGAAACACATATTATCATTATTTTTAACATTGATTACAGCTTTTTTTGATTTAATATCTTGAGGAAGGTCGATATATGAACTACCACGTAGGGGGTTGAATTTGTTAACATTCATATCTATGTATTTAATTTGATTAAGACTCCAACCACTATCTTTTTTTTCAAATTGACAAATTTTACCGACTACAGTGTCTATTAATGATGAATAAAAAATATTTAAGTCATCTCCCTGACAAATTATGTAATTAAACGTTTGAAAATCAAACGTATTTTTAATATCTTTAGTTTGTTGTATGAAATCAGCATGCAATATGAAGTTTATTTTAAAAATTGTATGTTGTTGAATACATTCATTTATCAAAAATAAGATATCGATTTTTAACGAATTTAAAAACGATTCCGGTGTTTCAAAATATTGTCCCGATTGAAGTGTTTTACTATTAATTCTATATGTTAAAATTCGATTGCCAAAAGCGCTTTCAACAACTGTAACATTTGTTAATGAATTATGTGATTTTAAAAGATTATTTTTATGTGTATTGCTTTTTAAATGGTTGTATAAATACCTTTTATTAATATAAACATGACATGTATCACATTCCACCTTATTGTTGTCCACGTCATTGGTTTCAATTGATGATGTAGAAGCTCCTTCATCAAATTTTGCTTTCTTGGTAACCTTATTTTCATCAGTAGTGATACCTCGTTTGATAAACGTTGTTTCAACCATCAAACATTGATTATACAACTCATCATCATACGATGAATCGAACAGTTCACGCTTCTCCATTTCATCACAAACTTTAGACAGCTCCTGATTGAATTCGCTGTTGGATTGTTCTATATTCTCTTCAATGGGTGCGGAAAAGAAAGCACTGGTGCACATTTCACTGAAGTTTTCCATCTTTATAATAAAGAAGAAAGTATGTAGCACAGTAAGTAACAGTTAAGTGTTGATAGAGCAACTGATACCCAATTTCAAATAATGTCCAATATTTATAGTCTAGCAAAGGATTAGGAAAGTCAAGTAAAATCTAATGAGTACACAGAAGTACTTTAAGTAAACAGAATCACATTCACTAATCCACTAATGAGTGTCATTGTTAAAAAAGTATTTTTTAACTTTTTCACTTTCTGCTATTGTCTTTGTAATATTGTATACGAGGGCGTTTGTGTTGTCGTAAATGCAATCGTTATTATTCTTTACATAATATTTAATTCTCGTGGTAGCATGTTTCCAATGATCAGTAGTTGGAATCTTGCATAGCTTCTTCATATCGTACATTTCAATTTTTATGAGATGCGTCGCTTGGTCTCCGTCGTCAGAATTAGTAGAAATGTATGATATACCATCTCTAGCGGCTCGTGCGACAGTTGACGATAACAGCTTCTTGCTCTTTTTCGTTTTTGATTCTACTTCAAAAAATTGATCAATCGACTGCGATTTCCTTTTTCCTCCATCGCATGTGTTCTTAATGACGATGTCGTCACTCTCTTCTTCTTGCTGAGGGGAGAGTGGCGAGTAGTAATACTGTTTATAGGTATTTTCATCGAAGTTGAATGATTTCTGCAACAACACAGTTATCATATTAATATCAAATTGTTTACACTTAATCACACACACAAACACACGTAAGGAAATAACAACAGAAAGAAAAGTAAGTTTGTCAATAGAATAAATAAACACTTACCTCCATGGCAATTGATGCGTTGAAGTAACACACACGTAGTATTGGAAGATCCACTGCGGTCTAACGAGACGACCATACACTGATTCTATGACTGCGGCTGCTCGGCTTATATAGCACTATTTAATCTAAGGCATTTCCGCAGTGAAACTGATAGTAACTTTCAAGTCGACAAGCTTGTATCGCTTTATGAGTCAACAGACTTATCTTGCATTGTTTCATGATGAGTGAACATTCCTATGACAACCATTGAATAGATTGGTACTGTAATAATCTGCTAATAACAGTAATATCATGGATACACTAGAATTACAAAAACATATGAAAAAGATTCATCCCAGTCTAGAAAATAATGTTTATGCTGCTAATAGACTGCCTATGTATACCCATGTACCAAAACTGATAGTAACTTTCAAGTCGACAAGCTTGTATCGCTTTATGAGTCAACAGACTTATCTTGCATTGTTTCGTGATGAGTGAACATTCCTATGACAACCATTGAATAGATTGGTACTGTAATAATCTGCTAATAACAGTAATATCATGGATACACTAGAATTACAAAAACATATGAAAAAGATTCATCCCAGTCTAGAAAATAATGTTTATGCTGCTAATAGACTGCCTATGTATACCCATGTACCAACGTATATAATATGCAATTTGGATGCGGATGATAAACCAGGTTCACACTGGGTAGCTATACATATCGATACGAATGGCATCGGTCAATATTTTGATTCATATGGACGAACACCTGAGCGATATCATCTCCAGTTTTTGAAAAGGAATTGTAAGAGATGGGACTGGAATTTTGATAGGATTCAGAATGATTGGACTTCAGTTTGTGGTGAATATTGCTTAATGTATTTGCTGTATAAGTTTCAGGGATATTCAATGCATAGTTTTACGAGCATATTTACAGGGAACACACTGTACAACGATATTTTAGTGGATGAGATGTTTCGCTCCTATTTTATAAGTAGATAAGACTATAATTTAAATGTTCATCAATAATTATTTGGAATTAAAATGGTAGTAAAATGAAGGAATGTGTTTTATTGATGATTCAGAAAAGGCAGGTAGGTTATAACAAAGAAGTTCAAGACAAAAGCAGTGATAAGCGGGGTGCACAATGAGTAATAGATATGACCGCCGACCGCCGAGAAGGTGAACAATGACACCGGATATCAATTAGATATGAGGAAATCAATCTGCACATCTCCGAAACCGTGCATCCTATACTAAAATGGACCGCAGATTCGAACTCAGAACACATCAAAACCATAGAAACCATACCAAACTTTTTTTTTTTTTTTTTTTTTTTTTTTAGTTTGCGTCGTCCCTCGGCGACCGATGAGGGTCGGGGTTCTGGCGAATCACCACTAGTAATCTCGCATTGTAAAATACAAAATATTCACAAAAGAACGGGGCTCTGGCGCAACGCATTGTTTCGTGATGAGGACAGTAGCTTCCTACAAAATGCAAAATATTCACAAAAGAACGGGGGTCTGGCGCACCTGACGGTTGCGCCAGAACCCGCGAATCATAACTACTGATGCTTGCTCATCGAAGCCCATGACGACTAATGTTGTTGTTCCTCAGGGGTCTGGTCTCTCTGCAACTCTCTTTCTGCTGCATATCAACGATCTGCTGATGCCCGGAATCTATGGGTAACCTGCCGAGATACCTGCCGAGTGCTCGGGCTTGTAAGGAAGTAATCCGGTCCGAAAGAGAGGCTATGATAGAGCGTACGAATGTCGCACTTCAGGCAGTCTCCAAGTGGGGCGAAGCCAACCTTGTGGGATTCAACGCCGCCAAAACACAAGCGTGTCTGTTCACCGCCAAAAGGAGCCCGTTCACCCTGGCTCCTGCTTTTCAGAATGTATCCTTGGACTGCACTGACCGCCTTCAGCTCTTGGGAGTTGAAATTTCCTCAAACCTAAACTTTGGGCGGTTCATTGAGTCCAAAGCCAAGATGGCTGCTAGGAAACTTGGCGTTCTTGCAAAGGTCCGGCGGTACTTCACACCGGGACAGCTTCTAATGTTATACAAAGCGCAGGTCCGATTATGTGTGGAGTACTGCAGCCACATATGGGCAGGTGCTGCAAAATGCCATCTAGCAGCTTTGGACTCAGTGGAGAGGCGTGCGAAGAGGCTAATTGGTGATCCAGATTTGGTTAAGACCAATCTACAAAGCCTGGAGCACAGGCGTAGGGTAGCCAGCCTTTCGATATTCTATAGGATGCATTCTGGAGAGTGTGCGCGGGAATTACATGACTTAATTCCGCCATCGCCGTTCCATCATCGGACAACCCGTCGCACGACGAGTTTCCACCCTTACGTTGTTGAAACTGCTATGATCCGGACTAAGCGTTTCGCCTCGTCGTTTATACCGCGAACATCGAAGGAGTGGAACAATTTGCCTGCAGCTGTAATTCCTGATTGCCGTCCGATTATAATTTAAGTGTCTTCAAGGGTAGAGTGAATAGGCTCATAATAAATTAGTGCGCTTTACCATCAACGATTGCATCACTGCTTTCCATCAGACGGGATCGCAGTCAAGCACTAGTTTATATCATAAAAAGGACATCAAATGCACGTGACTGTCATACATTCTAAGATAAAATAAGGAAGGTGTTATTCAAAAGTAGAAAAGATCTTACCCAGACTTCATAGCAACGCGAATGAATCCTTTCCTCCTACTGAGAATAACTTTATATTCCTTAGGATGAGCATCCAATGCTTCAGCGGCACCTCCAATGATCATACACGCGCAGTTTCCTTCATATTTCTTGTTGTCTAGCAAATGAAGAAGACTCTCCTCTGAAGAGGAACACATTCCGAGGGCTAGAGCCAAGTCTCTGAAGAATGGAACCAAGAAATGTCCTCCAAGGGTTATTAAATGGCAACTCATCCCAGGAAACAGTTTGTGGAAGTCTGTAGCATTGGTGCAAAAGCTTCCAAAGGCTCCTAAGGATATGACACCGTGTGGGAAGCACGCGAACATGTAGTTTTTCGAAGTGTCCAAGTCGACAGTCTTCACTAGTTTTATCGGGAAGTAGTCGCAGAGGTAACGCCACCATGTCCAATTTCTCACCCATTGTGACCTGAAATTAGATTAGCTGGTGTAAGATATTGTTGATTATAATTTGCTTGTCAGTTTGTTGAATTAAATATGACATGAAGGGATATATCAGGAAGTTTTAAATGCCCATTTTCATGTCGGCTAAACAATCAAATTGTCAAAAATGTTAATGGATTGTACAGACGCCAGCACATCAAGCTACCCGAAACTGTCAAATTTTCCCAATCAACCTTGAACCTTAATGCTTTAGTGATAAAGTTAAAAATCTATTAAAGAAATTTGACAGATTGTATTAGCTTGATGCCTGTACCTCTACCTACTGATATGCTCAAAGCTTTATTGTTTAGTTAACCTATTAGAAACATAATTATGATACAACAGTTTCTTATACGCTAATGGCACAAATGTCGAAGCCACCATAGTTAATGTTTGGTCTTTGCATATACCAGGGGTTATTCCATTTCTTTTAGGATTGGTGCAAATCTAATTGTTATAGGCAAGGGTAAAAGTATAATCTGTAAGAACAAGAAGAATAAAAAAGAATATAAATAAAAATATAAGGATAAATAAGAATATAAGGTATCGTAAATACTTACGTTCGTCCACCACGGTTGCAAATCTCAATGTCATTTATAAACCAGACTCCGTACAGTATCCCCATCCACCAAAACCTGGAGTACACCAGTTGAATGAATAGGTATATCGAGACGGCTTCTCCAAAGAGTATGAGGTAGATCCAAACGAAGGCAGCCAGGGTCTGCAGCCGTCGGGACATGGGGATGTCCATGGGAGCCCATTGTATACCCAGCAGCGCAGATATTTGGCTGGAACAGAGAAAAGGAAATCATTGATTTAAGGTTGTTAATTTTTTTCCAAAAAAAAATGTCTACCTGTGCAAGTTATTTGTTGTAATTTTGCAACAATGAACAAATAAATCTTGGTATTTTGAAATGCGTTGTTTACATAGGTAGGTCCTCAACGATCACCGATTTCGTTGAGAGAATAGGTAGACTGCTACCAGCACCCTAATTACGTATCACACTTTCAATCACCTGAATGATTTTGAAAAATATTGCTAATTCATTGCTTCATAAGATCGATAAATTTGTCCGCTCAACAACGTAAATAACGCAATGAATGTTCTTGAACTGACAAAATGTTACTGATACTGACAGTGTGTTACGCAATTATCCCGCTGTATTATTTATTGCATTGTTCTTAATCTGCTAAGCGTGATCATCGTAGCAGAATCTTCTATTAACTTCATGGAAAAGGCTTGTTAAGACTACCTTATACGAATTATTTGAATGTCTGATTACCTCACTTCAGGTGAAATTAGACAATAATTTCGCAATCTGGAATGATCAGACGTTGGTTTCAAAGTCACAGTAGGCATAGTGTTGGTTCTTTCCTCCGCGGTGATTGGTATTACTTTAGTTTTCTCATGAAAAATAACTGTAGTGTACCATATTTTACTGAAAATTTTCTGTTTTTACATTGTCGCTAACGAAATAATGTCTAATCTACATACCTAATCTAGATGGTTTAAATGTAATTCTTAGTGCATATATATTCTAAGAAAGTCAGTGATAAGGGTTTTACTAAAGCTAGTTATTGATTTTAATAATGTATTGAATACATTATGTTTTTTATTGCTATCGCTATACCAGATAAGGTTTACACAAGTTGCCATATTGACGATATTCAGCAATAGCTATAGCTTCTTAGCTTAGCTAAGTTAGTATATACAGATTTTATCAGTAGGAAACTAACTGCTACTATAAGTAACGTCATAGAATAAGTAATAACTGTGATTTAGGGATACCTAATTTTGATTGCAATAAAATGCTTCCGCTCTGCTTGTGATTTGAACCTCGCTGTGCACATAGTAAGGCGGATGAATCATGGCCGGCGCGAAAGTTCAGAGAGCGTATGCTACGACCGGCCATGATTCATCGGCCGTAGGTATTGTATTTTCGTTCCAAGGACTGGGGGCTTACCACCAGCTCTTATATCAGGGCATAAGTTGAACTGCACTGCTTTTTTGATCTACGACTTAAGTACAAAATCAGTGCAAGTTCAATTTTTGCCCTGCTGTAAGAGCTGGTGGTAAGCCCCCTGAAAGACGAAGTGCCGGCCGTCCGGTGACGAGATGGGCGGACGATATTGTTGCGATCGTGGGTAGAAACTGCCTGAGGCTGGTACAGGAGCCTGGAGATTGGCACAAGAAAAGAGAGGCTTATGTTCAGCAGTGGGTAAGTCGGGTTGTGGTTGACGGTGATGATGATTGTACAGGCGCCAGCAGGTCAAGCTACCCGAAACTGTCAATTTTTCTCAATCAACCTTGAACCTTAATGCTTTAGCGATAAAGTTGAAAATCTATTAAAGAAATTTCACAGATTGTAGTAGCTTGATGTGCTGGCGTCTGTACTTCGTACGACAAAGCACTAAGTACTCGTACTTGCACCATGCATGACTATCATAAAAACAGTGAGTTCAATAAGTTGTATTGGCTATCACGAAATGAGGAATGTTTCTATTGAATTAATGACTCGGAACTTGTAGCTAGGTGCAGGAGTATTATCATTATTTTAATTCCTTGGTATTTTAATTGACCGACAAAGTTCAAACAAAACGGAAAGTACAAAGGTGAATATAGTAGGTAAGAAAACATGACGAATGACCTTTACCTTTAACATTCTGAATTTCTGACTAACTTACTCCAAGAATTACAATGAACTCAGTACACACGGCGATATATCAAGCTATATATTTCCAGTTTTAGCTGACCGGGCATTGTATAGGTTTTTAGTACAATGAGAAGTCAGCTTAAATGTATGTATCTACTGAAAATGTATAGCTTGGTATATCGTCGTGCGTAAAATTGTTCATTTTTATGATTATCTTCACCTTGTTAGTCATAAAATGAAATGTAAAAACAAAGATAACACACAGTGATATACCTACTTTACTGTAACACAAACAATGAGTTATTTTAATGCAGTTTTGTACTTTTGACCTACAGAGTCATATACTGTAGTAAACAATCACGCTATTTAGAAGAGGACAGATTTGTGTCAGATGCGTCAGGATGAGGAGGCACGAAACTGGTGATACCTACGGTTTTATATCGAAAAGATATGAAATTGTTTATTCATTATATAGGACATCAGAATCACTTTTACGCGTCATATTAAAAAATAAGCTAGATGGAGTCGACATTTGCTGTCTGACCCCTGAGAAGACATGGCGAAACAAACTCAGAGGTCAGTCTCTTTTAAAGGCCAGACATAATCTTGGTCAGAGCATGTAAGGACCACGTTAACCAAGTAGATCCGTGTCTGAAACGGTCTTTTGAGGAAAGAACAGAGCAATTTTTTGAGTGGACCTGTCCAGTCAGTGCAAGCAGTCAGTAATCGTGTAGCTCAACTCAGGACTTAAGAGCTCAACTCACTACAAGAATTGTGGTATCTCTGTACCAAAGTACCTAAAATAAAATTACAACATATTCGCCAAAAATGTAAACAAATATGAGTTTATGGAAAAATAACTTTCAATTCCTACACAATAAAGTTCAGTTTACGCTACAACTTCAAACATTTTTATTACTTTTTCAATAGTGCTAGTCACTCTGAAATCAACTTAATAAACATTACAATAAAGTTGATATTTGTTCAACTTGAAATAAGGTCAATTTGAAACAAATAAAATTTGAATATAGCTATCACTTTGACGAAAAGTAGTTACCATAATAATAGGTAATACATACGGCACGGCATGTACCTATAGACTTGAATGTGATTTGGTTTACCTAATTATTGTTCTGAGAGTTAATTCAATTGAGTTTGAGTTTAACACTCTTCGTTAAACTCAAACTCAATTGTCAAGGGTCGGTCAGTCAAAAAGATGAAGCTAGTTGCCTATTCCAAAGCAAAGTAGGTACCTATGGAGAAGAACGGGCAAGAAACTCTTTTGAACAGAATCGGTACTTTCGAAGTCCAAGGCTAACGAAGCAAGGTAATGTTGTAGCTAGCTTAGGTACCCATTTACCTACATCTACACTGCAATTATGTATATATAGGAATTACAAGGATATATTGCTACACATGGAACACTGCTTCGGTTCGTAGACATTGCGGCAGGTCAAGGCGAAGGTGGCGAGATGAGCTTGACTCCTAGAGATAGGACTGGACGGTACTAGCAAAATACAGAGTTGTGTGGAAAAGGCAGAGGGAGGCCTTTGTCCTCAGCGGGACAATACAGGCTGGTTAGAATAGAATAGGTGGAAAACAGCCTATAATCGGAAGTTTTGCTACATACAGAAGGATTCCCGCGTAGTTCGTAGATACTAAAGTTATGAAAAGAAAGAATTTTAAATTGTAGGATGGACGGCATTCTTTTCCAGGTCAAGAAATCCGCTGAGAGCAGAGCTAGGCTAGGCTTAGAAAGAGGGACATAATGGTTAGTAATCCGTCGTAATTCGGGGAAGAGGAGAACTGCCTACCTACTAACATCTTTGCCGTACCTACTGGTGTCTCCAGAATAAGGTAAGAAAGAAAAACGGAACACCTTTGGAATTTTTGTGGGTAAAAGTCCTCTTTCCCACGAGGAAGAGTCCAAGACGGAATTTCCCTTCAAAGTTAAATACGATTAGGTACCTGGTAGTCGACCCAATAAAACTACTTATCAGTCACGAACCTTGCACTATTATCCACGTGTAAGAAAGTAGGTAGGTACGAAGTAAGGTAAGGGTATGTATCTCCGATATGTTATCAGGTGTATTATCGGGGCCAAGTTACGAAATGTAGGTAAACGGACACCTATAATCTATGAAGAATGTTTCTAAATCTATAGGTACAGGTTGATTGAATTGTAGACTTTAAAGCTTAACTTGCTGTGTGTCCTATAGGTTTAGGATGGGCCATAACTATTTTCGGGACTTCTTGGCCCTCAAAAACTATCGTCCGGTCGATAAGAAGATTTTTTAACAACAAAATATCGTTTTTTTTAAGAACGTGGGTGCGTTTACAAACATTTAAACTCACATACACAAACAGCCAGACCCGGAACAAGTACCTGTAGGCAATACAAATATTTGTTCCGTGCGGGAATCGAACCCGCGACACGCAGCGCAGCAGTCGATCGCTCAGCCACTGCGCCAACCGTGTCGTCAATATTTAATCTATCTATATTTTTAAATACCACAGTGTTGAACGAATATAATTCCCACAGAATTAAAAAGAGTAGAGATGTCTACACGAGTGCGACTAGGGTCTAGGCAATGACTATCATCCTATTGACCTAGGTAAACTAGGTACCTAGCCTAGGTAGTTAAAAAGAAATCAGAGAGCGAAGATAAATACAAACATTGTTGTCTGCATGCATTGCTGACTTTGCTGCAAAAGGCTTATTTAGGTAGGTAATTGGCTGTTTAGGAATAGTTTCTTCAAGTTAAAAATACTCAACAACACCAAAACCTAAATGTTTTTAATAAATAGGTAACGTACAATGCGGTACCTACCAAGGTGATGGTATAACTCGATTGACTGTGTTTTTAGCAACGATTCATTCATACTAATATAAATTCGAAAGTAACTCTGTTTGTATACTTATACTACTGAATGGATTTCGATAAAATTTGGCAAGGAGATAGATGGCATCCTGGGGAAGGATATAGGCTTTTTGTTCCGGTAGCATCGTTCCCGTGAGATAATTTCCAACATCCACGCGGGTGAAGCCACGGGCAGTAGCTAGTAAGTCCATAACCAACAGTCAGCGATAGGCTGAGTAAACAGCATTCCATGTCATACAGTAAAGCCGTCTATTTGCTTACAAACAAGATAGGTAATAGACTCTGTCCAGCTAGTGTCGTACAAATTAGACGTGAACTAATTGAACACGATTAAAACTAAAAATAACGATCTGACCAGCAAGTTCACACGATATGTATGCCACGGTGCCTCTAGGTTGTTATTTCGTAGTCTTATAGGCTTTACATTATTTGTTGTGTCTCGTAGGTATACTTATCTATAAATACTTAAATGATAAGTCCAAAAAGTCTATAAGTCTGATTTTACACTATCAGCATTTGAAACTTCAACTAATGCTACAAATCAGAATACTTAGTTACGTTAGTTTGTCGACCAAACCGTTACATGTACAGACGCCAGCAGGTCAAGCTACCCGAAACTGTCAAATTTTCCCAAACAACCTTGAACCTTAATGCTTCATCGATAAAGTTGAAAATCTATTAAAGAAATTTGACAGATTATAGTAGCTTGATGTGCTGGCGTCTGTACTATCGCCAAAATCTATATCTAACCACCGTAAGGACTATTCCTGCTTGCAGCGCATATCATTAGTCGACCTAAAAAGGATACTCTTTTGTTTTACTTACGGACGCAACTATGGTTTTGGCTATACATGCGGCAGCAGGAGACTTATAAAGAATAAACCAAACGAAATCGATAAAAAAAATTGAGTTGGGTGGTGTAAAAACAGAAAATTACCAATTTTGTATAAATAATTATCACACATATATTATTCAGTTCCATCAATTCGGCATGGGCGTAACTTGTAAAAAAGGACACGATTTTCGTAGCTTCTTCTTCGATTCTATAATAGTTAATAATCTAATCTTCACTTTCATTAACTAGCCAGTGCTTAGCTCTCTTAATTTTCCAAAAGTATTACCAATCACTTCAGGCTGATCTTTAACCTAAGTAATAATAAATAAAAAACTGGATGGTAGGCAATGAGTTTAAATATCATTGATTTTTTTTTTTTTTTTCTGTAGGGAAATCATCAAATGACCGCTCCCGCTCTGGGTGGAGCGGAAGGGAGTGTCAGACTCTTACTGACTAAAACCCACCCATGTTCCTTCCTTCGCCCTTTATGTTCCGGGGTAGCGGTAACCCTTTCGGACAATCCCGCTGACCCGGCAGGAAATATCATTGATGGTAGGAAACTAAAATAGTTTATAACTACCCACATAAAAATTCCTATTGTTGTAAATCGTCAGAAAGACGCTATTGAATTAATGAGAGGAACTATTAAACGAGAATAATTTTTACTTCCTTGACATGTTGTCAAATGCTTAGTGTGGTGTAGGGAGGCCTTTTATAGCTACACGTTCGATCGTTACATCACAAACACATGTTTCCAAAGACATTAAATACATTTACCTTAAATCTCTTTGCATGTTTCCAGTTATAGTTAGGTTTTTATACGACTGTGGGATATTTCTAAGATTAAATTGGGAGTAGTTCTTCATCCTGGTTAGAGATTTAAATACACTTCCTAAATTAGTTTGTTGAACTTGTTTGTGTCTTATTTTTATAATAATAAAGATCTATTGATTAACTTAAAGTGAAGTTTAAAATGTTGTCACAAGCGATATTGTTGTTTATATTAATCTTATTTATTATAATGAATGTTTAGGTATATTATACTGGCGTAAATATCTTTATATATACATACAATCATGTTTATCAAACAGCTTTAACTGGAAGATTGCTTCCAATTTCCGCTGTTTACGTACTTATTAATGACCATAAAGATTTAACCTTCACAGAAAAAAAATGTACATATACATATACTTACTTACCAAATGGTCAATATAGACAAAACAAACAAATGCACGATCTTACCTGAAGATTTTAGTCACTATATCCATGATATAAGCAATATATTCCAGCATTTTTATTTACGTGCGCGTTATCAACTTATCACTGACCGGCTCACGAGCCACGGGTACTCGCCACGACATCTAACTTATGACTGAATTATAAGAGTTAAGACGAATAGAATTTAATTCTCAATGTCAGCTTCTGTTGACCAACTTTTGTTTTAGTCCGTCGACTGGATTTTCATAGTTAATTTGCCCACAACCGTGATCTTATGAAATGTTTTTTTATTTAAAATTAAGTAGGTATTTTCCTTATAACTGGGCGTCAAACAGAGATAAAATGCCATTGACCACATATTTTTATGAATCATACGAGTTATTTGCGAAAATTGTTTGTTTTGTGGGCAGGTTGGTAGTTACCAAAGAGTAAGTAATATAATAATAGTAGATACAAGTTTTCTTTGTATTTTTTTTTTTGGCTATTAATCCGCTGCCGATTATTCTGCCAGCGTCACCTTTAGACGGCATCGCGGAGGGCCGTCGACTTTGCACTTTGTAGTTGATCTACAGATGTTATTCGCTGATAAGACGAGGACATTAATTATAATAGAATTCACGTAGGATTTCTATATACATATTAGGTTTTCAATTGACTTACAAACTTATAGTACTTACCTAGGTACTAAAAACAAAAGGCCGGGATAAACACTGAATGGAGAAGGTGGACAAATGAAGAGGCTTGTATCATAACATTGGAAAGCCCTGTTGAACAAATTGGGCACAGGCCTTTCCACAAGCTACTTGCTGTGGACTGTGATCGACTGACTTGACTGCAAATATAAGAGCCGTTCAGGAGCGAAACCCAATACTCAGCCCCTGATTTTAACGAGCCGTCACCAAAGTGGTGCAAGGATCTTGTGGCGTCTGCAGACACAGAAATTGTAGTGGCAAAGCAAGATGGCGGCCTTAGTTCCGATTTTGGCCACGCGTCAAAAAACCTTGTAGCGGTGTTCCTATTAAAACCTCTTGACTATAAAAAACAAGTTACGTACAGTATTTTTATCTCACGAAGCGACGCGCGCTTTATCTGTGGTTACCAAGTGTACAAACACGCTGTGAACGTGTGTGTAAGCGCAAAAGCTCTCGGCACCGTCCGAGGCAATGGCGAAGGCGAATGGGGAAGTGTGTGTTATGTGCTGACGCTATTCGTTTTCACGCACATATTCACAGCGTATTTGTACACTGGTTACCACAAGTAAAGCGCGCGTTTTTTGGTGAGATATTGTAGGACCCTAAGCACTAACCCTTCAGACTAGAAGTAGTAACAAAGCGCACTTCAGTTGAGTGAATTTCGAAGTGGGTGGTAACAGATGACGCGCTCACAAAATAAAGACAAAAGGGACGACAAGAAAACAGAAAATTCCTTTGGTAAATAATTAATAAACAACGTTTATTATGAATAATAATAGAAAGAATAGTTAACAAAAACAAAATAATTCTACCTGTCTGTCTTTGCAGGTCTTCCGGACTCCTAAATCGAGCTACCGTGCGATTCCATGTGAGGTTTAGAGGCGTAACACATCAAAATGAGTCTAAGAAAAAGTTTTAATGCAATTTCGAAGCCGACGTACTGGCCATCATTTTGGGGCCATCATTGTTCCGAATTTGAATTCACGACCGTTTAACAAAAACTGCAAGTGGTGGCTCGATTTAGGAGTTCGGGAGTAGGTAGGACATTCACAATTCAATAAGTTATTTCTTATCGAACACATTGTGTAAAACCCAAATGAAATCACGATCACTGACAAAATAATATAATGAGAAATTCCAACACTGGGAATTATACCCAGATACAAGAATCTCCTACCAACTTACCAAGTAAAGTAGATATTTCTAAAGATATCCAAAACATTTTCAGAGGAAGAAACATTTTGCAACGTTTTTGCTGTTAAAAAATACGAAATTCCTCTTATAAGTCTTACATTAGGCTCTTTCTCATACCTTATACCGTCGAATATAGCGTGTATAGACACCAGCGGCACGCGTCAACGGCAGAGGCAGTCGGCGACAGTCGTTGACGGCCGCCGTCGACAACTGGCCGCTTCTGTATTTGAGCCACTGACCTCTAATAAATAAGTGGGACTACATATACGAAAGGACAGTTGTTTTTTGTGTCGATTCAAAGCGCCCCGCTCGACCGTCTCAGGAACTAAAATTGACAGACTGTTGCAAATGGTCATCGTTTTGCAAAAAATATTAGTTCCACAGACGCTCACGTTGTTATCAGCGCTAAAATGGCGAAAATCGAATGATGTCCAGCGTACTTGTATAATATAGGTCAGTGATTTGAGCACTGTACTCACGACTGTCGACGAGTGTTACAGATGCGGTTGCCTCTGCCGTTGACGCGTGTTGTTCGTCTGTATGCGCAACTAACTGTAGGTGTAATTTTGATCCTCACGAAACTTAATTCGCTAGCATATACTCCAAATAAATAAGGATGGGGCAGGAGGCAGCTGACTCCACTAGTACATATGTGTGTACGTGTGTTAAATTATGCATCACTATCAATAATATTCCTAAAGTTTTTGATCCTCTGCTCCGTTTCTTTGATAGAGTCTTTCATGTCCTTGTGCATTTCACTGTACGCCTTTATAGACTGGTTTGTTTCAGTAAAGATGTTCTGCAGGATTTGTAGGTGAAGAATTCTGAAAAGAAGATTTTGGTTTGATAATAGATAGTCTATTGTTTGTTTGGAACGCGGTAATCTCTGGAACTACCGGTCGGATTAAAAATAAATCTTTGTAAATAATATATATTTTTTTTTTAATCTTTGCATTTCATAGCCCAATTCTTGAGGAAAAAGGAACAAAAAGTCAGAAAGAACGCTAAGCGAAAACGAAGTGATGCGACGGGACGGGTCTTTTATACGGAATATCGCAGGACGGAGGAACACAAGCGTCCTACTTCTATTGCCTCATGATTATCGCGTGTGTAACTTCGTGGCCGTCATATACCAAAATGTGCTGAAAACAGGGGGTCTACTCTGAAGTGGTATCGGCCGAATGTTCGGCCGTTTCCTGCTACGAAGTTACTATTTGGTTCGGTCGGTCCCGATCCTACACTCCTAAACTCTTTCGAATATTGACTATGGTCCCGACCCAACTGGGCTTATCCGAATTTTTACGCAATTTTCAATAATATTCGGTTCGGCCATGTGTCGGTCCGATCCGATCATTCGCACTTTGCACTTCGTAGTAGACCCCAAGATATCGCAATTACGCATCCGATATTATGGACCGATAGTAACGCGCCTGTGGTCCTCCACAAGCGCGCGCCTTGAAATCTTAAAGAGCCTTATAAAATAAATGGAGCAACAAATGACTACAAAACCTAGTCGAACAAAATTAAAAACATATTGAGGAAATAGCTCATTAATTAAATCTTGTAGAAGAATGAAAACATTATTAAAGGTTTTTTTTTTGGGAACAATTCCATTAGCTAACCCTATTTTGAGGGCATAGGTCATGGTCCAACAAACAAAAAAAGATAATATTCATTACACCTTGATCTTTTAATGAGTTGCAATTAAGAAGACAACAGTCATTAGCTGTTGTCTTAATGATATGTATGAAGCTAAATAGTTATCATATAGTACATTGTTATTAAATAGCTTGATGATCTTGGACAGTGTTACTTAACCGTTTGTATAACGTGGGTCACACGCGAGAGCCACACAAAATTTAATGACTTTTAAACTGTTTCTGTAATTACGGCATTCAGCCGGTTAATAAACTTGTGCACAGATCATCAGCGTCAGACAAAGACGGTTTTTAGGGTTCCATGCCCAAAGGGTGCCAACGGAACTAATTACTAAGCCTCCGCTGTTCGTCCGTCTGTTTGTCAGCGATTATTTTTTATTTCCTTCTCAGAAGCCTTACTACTACGTACTATGTTCATCTACAGACTTGTTGTGTGATTTCAATTTCATGGAAATAGGCTCGGATTCTATTACATAGGACTTTAACATTCCTGGCGACATGTGGTGGTACTATAGGTACATCTCTGCCTAACTCTTTAGGGAATACAGGCACGAAGTTGAAAAAATGTTCAATTTTATTTAATAGGGTTCATCACACAAGGCAAGGCAGTGTGTTGTTATTATGCTAAAGGGGAATGTTGCTGCCTAAAGTAATATTAACCCTTCCTATTTTAGGAATGTGGCTCCATGCAAGACACTATGGCTTTTCTATTGTTTCTGTAATAACAGCAATCAACCGGTTAATGCAATCCTCAGTCACTGTTTATGATCCCTTGGGGAAAAAGACTAAAAGCCTAGTTTTAAATACTCACTTTGATTTGTAATCCAGGATCTTTGTCTTCAAAGTCAACAGTTCACTAGAATCATGGCTAAACTTTGTCACATCCCGAAGCCTATGGTTGAGCCATTCCATCATCAGCTCCACCTTCTCACTCTCTTGTTCTTCAAGAGTGGTCAGTTTGTTATCAATACTGGCCTGAAAGTAAGAAAAAAAATATATAAAAACCTATCACTCAGCCATAGCCAAACAACAGAAAAAGAAAATAATAATTTAAAACCTGAAGTTCCTTCTTCTCTTCATTTTGAGGTTTCTTACTGCTCGTTGACTGCTTTAGGTGCTCTAGCTCTGATGTAAATGCTGGGAGCTTGGTTTGTATTTTTTGCAGTACTGCCTGGTTAAATTCTGTTTGCTCATCAAATGTTAGCTCAGCTGCAGATTGGTGCATGAATCCTGGAACAAATGAAAATGTTGTATACAAGCAATCAATATGTTTATGTTTACTACTCATTCGCGTTTAGTTTGAATGTGTGTCCCCTCGCCCAACCACCTCCGCCTACTGCACCACTGAGTCACCCTCTTGCCGTGAACAACATGTAAATTTTTCGTCAAATTTTCTCGATGTTTGTAAGTTTTATTCTTACATCGAGAAAATTTGAGATGATAGTCAGCAGAAAACTTAGCGCAAACGGGTTGTAATGCTGTTGTTGGCTTGCTAATATTTAAATCACAGTACGAACTATTTTTCACACAGTGTTTTAATAAGACCTTCTTTTACAACAACACTGCAATCAATCTAAAGCTTATAATTTGCATGTTCATGGTCATCTGCTAAGGCAATCTTATGTCCATCATCTAATGGTTCTAGGTGGCTCATACATAGCATTAGGCATACACAATCTAATCTATCTAGCCTGTGTTGTTTCACTGCAGGGCAAAGGCGTCCCTCTCCACACAATTCTGTCTTTTGCTACTGCCTGGACTAGACATCTTCGTCTCGGCATGCCGCGATGGCGTCGCGAGTTTAGTGGGACCCGATCACTGGTTCTCTTAGCCCATTTGTCATACACAATATTTTTTTATCTCTCAGCAATACTTACACGTGTTAATTATAGGTAAGATTATAAATTCTTACCTAGCACAGTCGCAGTGCTCTCATCCCCTGTACTCAGCCTGTGCAGACTAGAATAATACGAGAGGTCGCAGTCAGCGATAATCCTGTTCACTTTTCCCTTCAGTTTATCAGACAATTTGTTATTTTCACCACAAACTTCCCTGATAATCTCAAGTAACATGTTCTCTTGAGTCATCTTTATGTCCATGCATACGTTGTCCGTGCTCGTGACTGAATCCATTGTAGATATTCTAATTACAATAACGTAAGTTCAGCTAATTGTTTTGTTTGAATAAACGAGTAACAAACAATATATATTCTTTCGGATAAAAACAAATCTGTAACCACGACAACCGTTGTTGATTTTTGAAAGATGACAGATGAGTGAGACCCTATGAAAATTCAGTTTTGTTTTTTCGTTGCAGAAATTATTTTTTTACTTAATATAATGATTATTTTTTCAATAAACAACAGTGTATGATAACTTCCTTGATGGTAAAGTTATCTTACATTTCATAAAAAAAGAAATTACATTAATTTCTACAACACATTACTTTTTTTGCAAAAGTCTACATCGGTTTAATTTCTGAACGGACTCTAATCTTCTAAATAAAATAGCCCAGTCTTCATATCAAATTTAATGTTTGTCTCTTTCTATCACGAGTATTTGCCCGCAACACTAGCGCCATCAAATACTGTTGTTTTAGTTACCATTTTTACTGGTGTTATATTTTACATTACAAGAAACAATTCACCTTGCTTACTGTTGTTCTCGTAGTTTCGTATTTTATTTATTTTGGAAACTTTACTGTTGAATTCATAAAATGTGAGTGAGTTTATCTATTTCGATCTACAAACCCACTAATTATTGAAAATGTCGTCAGCAACAGCGGAATACAAGAAATCCTCCGAGTTAGATACTGGCTCCAACAATGCTCACAACAATCAATCGGAATCTCAAAAGCCGGGGGACAATGCAGAAAGAAATAAATCGAATAAAACCTCTAACGAATCTCAAGGAAATTGCTACTGGTGAGTAAAACATACTGGTTTTACTTTTTTTTTCGAATTCCGAAAGAGTTTCATGAATAACCTTTTTATCATTTTTAGCGGGAAAGATCGAAATCTGAACATAGCGGAGTTGCTGTGTGCTTCTTGCAATCGATGGTTTCACGAATCATGCATTGGTTACCAACTAGGGAAGTTGGTACCATTCATGACAAACTATTTGTTTATTTGCAAGAACTGCTCTCCAACTGGACTTGAAACATTCAAGAAGAACCAGGCTCGTGAGTATCTGGCTACTATGACGTATTTATCGTTTAATTTATGTCAAAATATTCCTTTTTTTCTAAGTCACATGCTAAGCGTCATTCAATAAAACTGTGATTTGACCTCTGTGAACTGCATAAGATAGTGAAGTGCAGTATTACCTCTGTATATCCTACTAATATTATAAACGTGAAAGTTTGTATGGATGGATGTTTGTTACTCTTTCACTCAAAAACTCCTGAACGGATATACTTTATTACATACTAGCTGCGCCCTGTGATTTCACCCACATAATTTTCGATCCCATGGGAATATCGGGATAAAAAGTATCCTATGTAAAAAAATTATTTTTAAATGTTTTTATATCTTTTATATTCTAATATTTAAAAATATAATTTATATGTTTACATTGAAATAAAGGAAATAAAAATATAAAAAATTTGGTATCCTGGTTATAAACTATTTGTTTGCCAAATTTGATCCAAGTCCGTTCAGCAGTTTTTGCGTGAAAAAGTAACAAACATCCATCCATCCATACATGTACAAACTTTCGCATTTATAATAATAAAATATAATAGGATTATAATTATCTATTAAATATATAATTAATTAATAAAGTTAGGTTTTTAATAGGAATAAATTATTTCATTTCATTTAAGATTGCAAAACCTTATTTGATTTCATGAAGATGCTCTGTATACAGTACAAAAGTTTTAATTAACATGCCTATACAAATTTTTAATGCTTGTCAAAAGTTCACAATCAGCATAGTTATTCTACAGACTGTGATGGTGATTCCTCTTTCAACCGGTTAATCAATCTTCTTGTTCACAGCTTTCCCTCAGATGTGTCTAACAGCTATAGCAAACTTAAAGCAGGAGACTGTAAAGGAAGGCAGTAGCAGACTTCTGTTTAGCAAGGACCGGGAGATCATACCATACATAGACCAGTACTGGGAAGCCATGACTACTATGCCAAGAAGGTAACATATTATCATAAACAGTGTTCTAGGTGTTCTGGGGTACCTAGTTGGTCAAATCTGTTTGCTGAAGCGTTATGCACTCAGTTCTGAAAGCCAGTTCCCATAATTAAAAATATTCCAAATCTAGTAGCAGTCTCATCTCAGCGACAGTCAATGTCAAAAATGTAGGGATTTTAGAGGTATTTTTGCCAGATTGAGACTGAGATCAGACGGAATGTTCTTAAAATTACGAGAATTGCCCCTAAGATGTCTGATCCTCGCCCTTTCAGGGTTCCAGGCTGACAATATTTTTGGACCTGTTATTCAGAAAGAATGATTTAGGGCTGATTTTTCCATCGCTAGATAACTTTTATTCGAGGAATAAAATTGATGTTTGATAATTTTTAACCGACTTCAAAAAAAGGAGAAGGTTCTCAATTCGGATGTTTATATATGTATATATTTTTTTGTATGAAATATCTATCAACATTTAAAAATTATTCCTCGAATAAAGTTATCAGGTGTTGGAAAATCAACATTTAATAAACAAAATCTAAAACAAGTGGTGTGTTGAGTAAATGATTAGGAGGCCAAATTGCCCTTGAAAAGTAAGAGGAAAAAGTTTTAACCAACTCAAGTTAATGAAACTGGCAGCTCACAACTTTTTAAAAATGAAAAAGCAAAACAAAATGAAGTTGTCAATTTCAAGAATTTGCAAGAAACGGAGAAGAAATGTGTTTTTTTGTGAATAATAATTAAGTATTAAGGTTAATGTAATGCTCATTTATTATTCTTTATATTTTATTTAATATTGTTAGTTTTATTAAGATCTCCTAGGTCTCCCCACTTATATTTATGGTCTAGACTCGACAACCCTAGAAGTAGCCTTAAACCCTCTAGGATCTAGAAGACCCATAACGATATTTAAATACTCTGAACTTTTGCTAACACAAAGTTATTTTCTCAGAGTAACCCAATCCTGGTACGCGACAGTGCAGCGGGCCCTCATAAAGGACATCCAAGTACTATTCACCTACGAAGAAGACGCTAACCAAGGACCAATGTTTGGGCTGTACAACATGGAGTTGACGGCTATCAAGCCCAACTATGAAGCTATGATCAAGCAGGGGCAGCTCAAGGTTACTGATATGGGCATAGCTACTGGTAAGTTTTATCTGTGCTAATATTTATACCAATATGTGGCCTATTCTCATGTGTCAATATGATATATTAGTCTGCAGAAATGAGTACTAAAATCATATAACGACTTACTACCTAACATCATAGTACTATGTCATATTAAGACGAAGTACTTATTTCTGCACACTAATTTGAAAATATTATTTTCCACAAATTCGTGCAAATCTATTATTAAGATGTAGATTTGCACGAGTTTGTGTTTGATTTCTCGCCCGCGGTCGATAATAATTTATCCATTAAATATAATCAAAATTGCTTTCCACTATATCTGGAGAACGACTGTTACGATAAAAAAAAAAAGAAAAAACTAATAACGTATCTACTTATTAGCTAAAGGCATTTTATCGCCAAATAAACGAGTATAATGCGCATAAAAGGTGCAAAAATTAACTGAATGATCGAAGCATCAACAATATCAAGGCTATATTGTGAATGAAATAAAAATATTTTTATTATTGTTTCTGATATTCCCAGACAGTAATAACAATACCTACTGTACAATAATTATTATGCAAAGCGGTTGTCACGGCCGATTATATTATTAAAATAAGTTTAAAGAGGAAGCACGCTCATATACAGTGGATATTATGAAGATTCAACTGTACAATAACAACCCAATGATAATTCCCTAAGACGAGACCCTCTTTAGCCAATCAAATATTCAAGAAATAATAAATTAATGGTTGTTATTGTAATACATTCCCTCTCACAGAGAGGAAGCCCATGTCCCAGCAGTGGGAACATTATAAGCTGATTATGATTGTAATAAATCATTAATTTAACCAACTACAATATGGAAAAGAGGAAAGAAGATTATGACAAGCGCGACCTACTAACCTGACCTCAATAAAATAACGTCAAGTTGGAAATTGTTGAGTGGCATAAACACCATAATTGACCGACTGACATGTCGCTTTGGAAACGATCCAAAACACTGAAAAACGTACACACGTAACGCGCGCGTTGCATACATAGAATTGTTAGCAGAGTCGACCACAAAGACATGTTATTGAATAATGACATTGTTCTTTATGCATTGGTGTATGTAAACAGAACTTCACGACGCACACAGCGGCCGCATTAAAACACTATATTCTACGTTAGTGTGGCCGTATATTCGCCGATAAGTACACATAGGACCGTCGCGTTAGCCGCGCGATTTCTCCTCTATTGATTTTAGATTTAAATAGTTCACTTCATAATCACCTTGAACTTTATGGCTGGTGAGTTAAGTCCGATTATTTTTTTCTTTCTTCTCAAATTCACTGTTACACCTCCTTAGAATGTTATGTGCATACATAATTAGTTTACACGGCTATCTGTTATCAGAATCGTAATTTGCCTTGAACAAATGTTTACATATATGTAGGTATGTATTGGCTTCGCGTTTTTATCTCGTTAAAGTAACGTACGTATAAGGCTAAAACTATTTTTATTCCTTGTATGATGTTGGTGGGTTGTTTATGTACGGCGTTCCACATTGTTGTGTTGTTTGTCACGTAGGACCCCGATGTAATCGCGCGTAGGTTCGTCTCGATACGTGTTCTTTATCTTATCAACTCTTGCACTAAATATATTTGTCAGTTTGTCCAGTTATCGGTGCTGACGACATGGATAGTAAGTTAAGATTTCAATTGATTTTAGTTATGTATTATAATGTCTCTTTGGTATGGTGTTAACATCCTTTTGCATAAATAATTGTTTCCTGCAGTTATACGATTGGTATGTCTGGCGTGGTAGTAATAGTTGCCTCTTTATTCGTTTATTGAATTAGGTTTGTTCGTCGTCTTTGCAATAAAACTGCAGTTGTTTTAGCTGTTGTATATCGAATAATCGCTCGTTTTAAACGAGTTTATGACCACCATAAAGGTGTTTTTCTGGTATCAAACCTAGTTTAATAAGGAAATTAAAAGCGTGGCCAAACCACAACCGTTATCTTTAGCGTTTCACTCTAAATATTTGGTGTCCATTGCGAAAAATGTATGTCGAAATTTTCTTATTTTAACAAGCGATGTGTCGGCATGTGTTGTCTAGATAAACGTGTTGCTAGAAATCAATGACGTCGTAAGTTTTTAATGACTGCAATGAAACTCCAGTAGGTTTTCTTCGAAAAAGATAGAAATAGCGCAATCGATTTATTTTGTGTAGCAGCAGTTCCGCCTATGTAGCTTCCTTAGTACTTTTATCATATTATTGTTAGGAATAAAACTCCAGTAAATTGTAGCAAGCCCTTCAAGGGCATAAATACTTACCTATCTACGTCAGAGCTTTTCTTAGAAAGCGTTACCGTGACTACACGCATGTTAAGTTGTGTCCTTGTCCAACCCATCTACGAACATCAAGGAAATAAAACCGAGTTACCTAATACTTACCTACCAACATACATATTGCCTGCATTTCGGGAACTTTAGCACTTTTTCGAAGATATTTTTATGGCATATGGACACTGGAAAATGCACTTTACGACATGATTAAGAGCAATGGAAATAACTGCACATGTGGGCATATGAACAAATGGAACAGCCATTTTGTGGCCATTTTGAAGGCACGTGATAGTCTTGATACCTACACAGATAGACTATATATAAGACATTTTGCAGCGAAGTGGAATGAGGTCACGATGTTTACCCTATGACTGCACCACATTCACATGTCACTTTCCGTTGGCCATTCTGCTCCATTTGCGTCGAAATGAGGGAGCGAATTTCGATCACATGATAGCTCAAGACTTACGTCTTAATCATCAGTGATAGGATAAAGTTGTGTACAGTGAAAATAATTGACAAGCATCCACAAAATATCTCAAACAACAGAATAATATCGAAAACAAAAGACTTCGAAAATAAGTATAGTCCTTCCGCTATTTTTAATTGTTATTGCTCTTTTATTTAAAAAACGTCGTTAGCAACCCTATTCCACTAAGTTTACACTTGACAGAACACACTTCCTTCACGCGATAACATAACATTAGCCTGCCATGTTTCTCGTTATTTAGCAGTTTCCCATAATTCTGTTTGCCTGCATCATAAAAGCCTCATAAATAGGCCTGGGTAAGCACTGCCAAGAAATTAAAAAACTTCATAAGCTCTTATAAGTTTAATTTTTATTTGTTTATTTTCGGTCACTAGTCTATCCATCGTAAAAATATGATAATATGGATTCTCATTTTCGACGAAATGTTTTTTGCGAATTCTGACTTTTCTAGTGGTCAAACCTCAGTTGGTCCGATATTTTTTATTCTTATAAGAAACAGCACAGAGTAACAGAAAAAAAATGTTTTTGATCGATGTGCATCAAAAACAGTTTTTCTAATCGATATTTCTAAATCTGTGAATGCAGATGAAATTTCTCAAAAAGTTAAGGGTAGTCTCCTAACACCGTTTTCCTATTAGCTACAGCGGGTGAGGTACTTACCTGCCCTTACTGCCCCTTCTCAAAAATCTACCCTGTATTATGACGCCATTTTATTGAGTTATTTTCAGTTTAATCAGAAATGTATTTTGGGAATGGCATACGTATGAATAGCAGACAGCAGGCTGTGCAAATAAATGTCGATTCGAACTGAACAGATATTTTGTAGGCTACAGATAGTTTTACCTAGTTTTGGGTGTGTGTGCATACGAGATACGAGCCATACGAGTATATCTGAAACCAAACCAACGATATACCTACAGGAGAAATAATACAGGGTGGCAGAGACATGGACCCGCAACCTGTTATGAACCAGTACATGATTCTGAAACC
The DNA here is from genome assembly GCA_911387795.2 of Apamea monoglypha. Taxonomy (NCBI): domain Eukaryota; kingdom Metazoa; phylum Arthropoda; class Insecta; order Lepidoptera; family Noctuidae; genus Apamea; species Apamea monoglypha. The sequence goes on along the minus strand of OU426917.1, from coordinate 17,578,739 downwards.
AGCGTTGAACATTTTCGATGGTTATTTAAAAAAACTCAAACTCAATTATGGCGTTATCTCTTCTCTGTCACTCATGCCTGTTTTCAAGTCTCTTTCCAAAGCCCTTACAGCCTTAGGACATAACGGTGTTTTTTATACGCGCTTTCCAAGTAACGCTCTCCGACACGGCGCGTTTTCTGCCCTGCAAACGCAGCACTAGCTGCGATTATTGTGCGTACAGTGTGTATACTTACGCGAGCCGACGCGCGACGGTGCAAAAAAGGCGTTTTCACTTCAGTAGCTCAAACATGTAGGTTTTGCTGCGTGAAATCAGTGAGCAAAATGCGATTTTGCTCACTGAGTGAGACAAAGTAACTTTTTAATTTTTTTTTCAGAAAGTCGCAAATATATATTATTCAGCCTTGGGTTAATCATACAATTCGAAACATTCACACTCTATCTCTTTCCCTCCATTAGAAAGAGAGAGAGACAGAGACCAGCCCTTTCGAAGTTCGGATTTTGAATTCGACCTCAAAGACAAACACGTTCGGAATTTCGTACTAACTAAAGAAATTTTGCAAAAAGAAAATTACGTCTTTTAATGTAATTTATTGAATTTTTAACTTATTGTTGTATTTAAACGAAAATAAGTATTTACTGCAAATAAAACTGACATTTAACTTGTAAATATTTATTTGTAGTTTCAATAAATGTTAGGTACGTAATATATTTTGAATAATAAAATATCATGGGTGCTATTTCCGAACACGCCTTAATTTAAATAAAAGAGCGGGAATAAAATTTGTAGAATTGCAGTAATTTTACTTTTAACTATTAAAATGTTCCATTTTATAGAATTGGTATCTAGCTACAATGTTAATTATTTTGATTCACAATAAATAGTTACTTCAATCTATTCTTGTTTATTATTTTATTCTCCTAAAGTGTTCTCGCTGCTGAAGTGAAAAGTTATGTGTGTTACACGAGAGCAAAGTTTTTTTGCATCTCGTGCCTTTGAATCCCTCGCCACACTCAGGATTCAACTTTAGAATCACTCGCTACGCTCGTGATTCAATCTTTGAATCCTTCGCTTGCTCAGGATTCAAAATCAGCACTCGCAGCAAAAAACTACTTTGCTCTCTTGTTGCACAAATAACTATTGTATAGGCCTTATTTTGATTTTCGTTGTTTTTGTGTTATGGTGTAGTACAAAAGTGTATTCCTTCTATCCATCTATTTATGCCCGGATAGTTACGGTTAGTACGTTACATTTATGTATTTTTTCATAACTCACAAATTTTCATTGTAAGGTATCTATCAGAGCTACAATAATAATAATTGGTTCACCATATTAATACACAACAAGCCATGAAATCTGCTTTGGTACCTAACTGCGCTGACTGTAATTGCAACGGTATTCGTTATGAGCGGTGCTAATTTTTTTCCTACGCTGACGTAATTTGCGCTCATGAAAATGTATATAAGTATGTGTGTATTTAAGGAAGTTTCGTTTGGTCGTTTTTGTATCAGACTGCGTATTTGAGTAGCCCGTTCTAAAATCGTTTGGGAACTAGGACAGGTCTGCTTTGTTTTCGTATTTTAGAGACCTTTGTGATATTCGTTTTCTGGGTATTTAAAACAGCGATAGTTATAAATCTAAAGTACCTATTTGTATCACAAAGTAAAAAGCTATTACGATTTATTTTTTTATTTTTTTTTATTTTATCTTTATTTATTTAGGGGCATTTGTCTCCATGGACATGAGAGCCCCAACGTATCCTAAACTAAATTACATCCTTAATTTATAAAAGAAAAGGAAAGGCAGGAGTCACTGGATTTCTTGTAAAGAGGAAACAACTTTCATCTAGGTACTAAAAACTACAACCTTGCAAACGATTTTATTCTAAACTGCGTTCCCGATTTAGTTTCCAAACATGTAAACAAATAAAAATTTACTACCCACACATAAAGTTTAGTTTGTGCTACAACTTCAAACACTTTTATGACTTTTACAATGTAGTACTTGATTCTGAAATCAACTTAATTTACAGTAGCAGAAAGTTGATATTCTTTAATAACATCAATTGAAAACAATTTTTTGAATAGGCTTCAGTTTGATCCATTCATTCAATGAAAGACGAGGCAGGAGGAGGCCTTTACTCAGTAGGTGGAACAGGGCGGCCTATGATGATGATTCATTAAAAACATACTCCCATTTCTTTCAGTACCTTTAGCGGGTAACGTAAAGGGCAGGCAGGGGAAGCGTCGCCCTGCTGTCGGCGGGACCGCTGACACCGGGGCCCCGGTCGGCAAGAAGGGCCGCACCGCTGACCTGGGCGCCTTAAAGCTACCGTCACATGGGTACCCCACCGAACATCCCTTCAATAAGGACGGGTACCGGTACATACTGGCAGAGCCCGACCCGCATGCGCCCTTCCGACAGGTGAGGACAAAAAACAAAGAATAGACCAAATAAACCCAATTTATACCTACAAAAATTCCCTTTTCAGTTGTTCATACACTTCTGAACATCTGTACACCTACCTTCTTCCACTGTGAACAGGTTTCAAGCCGTTTAAATCTTAAACTACCGTGATATCGTACAATCTACCCAATTCACTTAAAAATATGCAAATTGGAACTCCCAGCAAGATTGGTCATTATAAACAAATGCCAAAACAATACGGCCACTTGATTTAGTTTTAGGGCACAACAATTTTCATTGCAGAACCTAAAATATTTATCTTCTACCACTGCTATTAAATCTTACATTTCCTGTAGGAGTTCGATGAAAGCAACGAATGGAGTGGCAAGCCGATTCCCGGCTGGTTATACCGGTCCTTATGTCCCGGCATAGTGTTACTAGCACTGCACGACAGGGCGCCGCAGCTCAAGATATCTGAAGATAGACTGGCTGTGACTGGTGACAAGGGATACTGCATGGTGCGAGCGACGCATGGTAAGAATAAATATTGGTTCTTATGTCCCTAAAATATTGCTTTATTATATTAAATCGGGTACCAGAAGATGGCGTAATAGTTTTGACCGCAGGAATAAAAAATGTATGACAGAGAGTAACCGGAAACGCATAGGAACCAAGCAAGTTAATATACAGCTTGTAAAATCGACGTGACTTTAATGCTCTGCTATTATTCTGCTAAAGTATTCCCATTGACAACATATTCGCTTGTGTTAGCAGCAGTCCGTAATTATCACAAATTCAGTACGATAGTACGTTATAATTAGCATGTCGATGAATGAGCCTAGTTGTGTGGCCTTATGTCCTGTACTTACTATTAATTATTCAAACACTGAGCTGTCTATTACGACTTGTATTGAATTAAAAATTGTGTTTAGTTCAATTTTTATTTTTTCAATAGCACTCTGCATTACGGGCACGATATTTTATGAGGAAAAATTTCATTTTCCTTGATTTATCGTAATGCACACTCATTTCATCTCGTTATTTCAACAGGAAATTATTTCGTTCAGTTCTCGGGTAGTAACCAGATCCTAATTTGAATCTAGAACTTTAAATTGAAATGACCTTGGCTGTTCAGTTTGAATAGGATTCAGGCGCCCGTTGTGTGAATGTAAAGGCTACCAACAACATGGTCAGTTGTACCGTTTCGTAGACCGGAAATATAATTATTAGAAGCAATTCGACTTAATGTTGTTAGAGTCTGATAGTTTCGTGTCTGTACTCGCACTTGGTTAAACCGATTTGGCGCAGATTCGTTCGTTTCTATTAACATCTCTACGTAGCCTTAACAAGTTACTATGGTGATATAAGAATAAAATACGCATTCTTTACATTCACGCAATGGCTAAGTAAACAATGAGTAAAATTATAGCTGGGAAACGACTTTTATTTTTGGTGTGAAAAATCGCTGTTTACGATAGCCCGCAATGTTTTCTCACACGACCTCAACATAAACATATCCAGCCCGCTAGGAATGCTCAACACGGTCTACCAAGCGGAGTGTGTGGGCATAATACGAGCGGCTCATGCCATAGCAGCCAGGAGGATTACGGACGCTCATGTTCGTATAATCTCTGACAGCGCCTCGGTCCTCCAATCCCTGAAGAGGGGATGTATCACATCGCATCTAATACTAGAATGTCACAAGGCGCTTGAACAGGTGACTGTATCAAGCCGCAACACAGTGACACTACAATGGATAAGAGGACACAGTGAATCACTAGGTAACGATGCGGCTGACGAGCTGGCCAGAAGGGCATCCAGCACGTCAGTCTATGGTCCAGAACCAGTCGTGCCCATCCCCTTCAATCAGCTACGCAGGTGGCTACAGGAGCACACCCATACACAAGCGGAGAACTGGTGGTCCTCGTCACCGGGCTGCAGGCAGTCCAAGGAGGCCATGCCATCACTAGATGGCAAGCTAACTAAAAGATTACTACGCCTGGATAGGAAAGGCCTGCGCCTGGTGACGGGGACCATCACGGGACACTGCTCACTAAACAAACACTTTCACACGATCGGTATAACGGACAGCCCCCTGTGCAGAGCCTGCATGGAGGCTGATGAGACCGTCGCGCATGTGCTCTTTGAGTGCACAGGCATCACCCAGATTAGGTCGGAAACCCTCGGGACACCCAGATCATACACAGATGTTCTTAACAGACCAGGAGACCTAATAAGCTTCTGGAGGGAGGTGGGCTGGTTGGAATAAACCACCGACGGCCGCCATGGCCCACGTACAATGGTCCACCTGAAGGACTAAGTGCGGAAACCAATCCCATAACATAGAACATAGAACATAGCCCGCAATGTAATTCACTCTAAATATTCAGCTTATGGTGAATGCAAGGGTACAGGAGTAAAAAAAGGAAAAAAAAAGTTAGAACTTTGACCTTCAATATCTCCGTAACCAAAAGGGTTTGTTTTATACCTGGGAAAGTATACAACTTATACTTTCCCAGATATAAAACAATTTTTTATATCCGTCATGTGTCTGTGCAGGCGTGTCCCGCGGCAACTGGTACTGGGAGGTGTGCGTGGAGGAGCTGCCCGAGGGCGCGGCGGCGCGCCTGGGCTGGGGGCGGCGCTACGCCAACCTGCAGGCGCCGCTCGGGTACGACAAGTTCGGCTACTGCTGGAGGAGCCGCAAGGGCACCAGGTACGGTTCAGTTATACCATGAATAATAAAACGAGCACTTTATTTTTGGTTTTACACGACAATCATCACTCACTAAACTGAACGTCGTCGCCGCCATTATGTCTCCTCATCCGCATGCGCGTGGTCCACATGTGGCATGCAAACCGCGACAGCCGGCCACGCGCATTACACACGAACAAGCGCAAGACAAGCACTGTAAACGTCAATTCCCACGATTCAAACTGAAAAAAAATGACACTATACACACTTTTATCTCCTGTTTTCACCCCCATAGAGGATGCGTTTCCAAAAAACGATGATACACTATCTTAAACAGTAGTTTAACTACTAATTTATACTCTTTAAGATGAATTGCTTGACTGTTGCATTCTCACTATGAAAAAACATAATATTCCTGAAAATGCATCTCTCTGTAAAATGTGTACAAAACGTTCCAGGTTCCACGAGTCTAAAGGCAAGCACTACAGTACGGGTTACGGAGAGGGCGACACGCTTGGATTCCTCGTCGTGTTGCCAGAAAGTGTCACCACCAAGTATACTCCTAATACTTATAAAGACAGGGTAAGTGTAGCCAGTGTAAATACTTCTAAAATAGAAATAACATCGAAAATCGGACCTGCATGTTTGAGTTTAGCATTTGCGACGCAAACATATGGAAAAGCTTATGTCTGTCGAAGTATGGACTGCAGAAGACCGAGTTGTTTGATAAATAAAAATGGGAAAATAATTTCAGTTTTTCATTTAATATTTGTCTACAATTTTAATCCAAGTTTTAACTCATAAACTCGTTGCATGCATTTTATGATACTTAGTAGCTTATGCTCGCGACTTCGTCCGTGAAATGGTTTGTTCCCCGACCCAGCCCATCGCATCGCATCACCAGCCCATCGCATCGCATCACCTGCCCGTCGCATCGCATCACCTGCCCGTGCTATTACTTCGTTTCCACTTACCGTTCTTTCTTACTCCTTTTTTTTTTCCGGATGGGAAATCATCAAATGACCCCTCCCGCTCCGGGTGGAGCGGAAGGCGGAAGGGAGTGTCAGACTCTTACTGACTAAAACCCACCCATGTTCCTTCCTTCGCCCTTTATGTTCCGGGGTAGCGGTAACCCTTTCGGACAATCCCGCTGACCTTTCTTACTCCTTTATCTTTTAATTCGGCTCCTAAGAGTCTTAGTGCGATATTAGAAAAAAAGAAAATAATTTTTCCAATTCCACTGGTAGTTCCAGAGATAAGCGCGTTCAGACAAATAAAAAAACTCATCAGCTTTATTATTAGATAATATAGATAATTATTTATACAAATTTTTATTATCAGTATCTGTGAGTAATATGCAAATGTTGTGCATGTTTGTTATTGAAGTAATCATTAGTTCTAGTCCACTGAAGTGCTACATGACCTTGTTTCTGTTGTTGACGTGCCATTTAAAGAAATTACAGCTGTTCCTTTGTTTATTCCAGTAAAAGTGCATTCATTTTTGGGGGACAAGTGGGAGCAATCTATTTTACGTGACCAGATAATCAGCTACTATGACATTTCACCAGACCTTAACCACATAATATAAGTTCCTTCTCTACTTCCAGCCGCTGGTAAAATTCAAGAGTCATCTCTACTATGAAGACAAGGACAACATACAAGAATCTCTCAACAATCTCAAGCAGTTACCGGGCAGTAAGATATACTACTTCAAGAACGGCGAGTGTCAGGGCGAGGCCTTCGCGGACATTTACGAAGGGTGCTATTACCCTACCGTGTCACTGCATAAGAATGTCACTGTCAGTGTGAATTTTGGACCTAACTTCAAGTATGCGCCGTCAATTAGCGAGTATAAGTATAGGCCGGTGAGTACTGTGTACTTTGAATATTTAGGGTTTTCTACCTTTGCTTGGCTTTTTCAGGAGACTGCTATCTACTTACCTTTTCAAGTAAAATAGCCCAGGAGATAGAACCACACGCGCAGCAGTCGTGCTTGGGAACCCTGGGTACAAACCCTGCTTCGGACGTGTTGTTCGGTCTGTATTACCCCGCTTCCTAAGCAAAACTGATTATCCCGTTCATGTCAGTTTTTGTTCGGGAAGGCGCCCTGTCTGCGCGACAACGCGTTCCAGTTCACCGCGGCCTTAGTGCCCGATTAATGGCAATAGGAGCGCCCTCTCCTATTACATGGGACTTATTTTATCTCCGAATAGTGGGTGTACTTTACAACTCTGTCTAGTGTCTGCCACTTCGCCTTCGGGGAGTAAAGACGTGGCGTTAACTTCTGTTAGATAATCTTTTGCATATACTTTTCCAGATGTCCGAGAAAGCAGAAGAAGCAATCTGCGAGCAGACCATGGCAGATCTACTCTACCTGACTGAAAATGAAGGCAAGCTACGACTGGATAACTTTAATCTCTGATACAACTAACACCGTTATGCGGTGTGAAATGAGTGAATGGATCGAGTGCAGTGATCAAAGTGAACTATTTGAAACAGACTGTACAACAGTGCAAGAAACTATAGCAAAGGACAAACAATTAGTAAAATAACAGAGTATTATAAAAGGGTGCCTTCGCATCTGGCGTTGATTGAAGTCACGTAGACGCTGCGCTAACATAACATTCTATGTAACAAAAACCCGGTCCAACCCAGCAAAGGCGTATTCCTGTTTTGAAATATATACTAGGAAAAAAACAAACGAGTGTATGCTTATGACCGACCGACTGGAGCCGAGTATACCCGAGTCAGCGTCATCGACCCGAGCGTGACGGTTCAGTTTCAGAAAGGGCGCAACGTGTGCTTAAAGAAATTTTCATTCAAACACATATGTGTATGCAATGTGATACCAAATAAGACCCTTAAGAATCAGGCAGGGTTCTTGTTACATGCTGTATAGTGTATTTTATACGTAAGATCTACGGACGTCGAAGCAAGATGCGAAGAGGGCCCAAGATCAAAAACCTTGTCAGCTTTTTGACAATATTAAATTAAGCCTTCTACAATGTAAATGGAAGATAAAATATTGAATCAAGAAATGTAATTATTGAACAAAAATGATGATCTATCATAACTTCTATGAATCAATTAATAAAATAATATGATATTTAATCTCATTATACTAATATTAATTGTAAAATAGTAAATTATGGAGCTCCACACACTAAACGCGAACAGTATTGTTTTGTTTGATTGCACTATGTTCTATGTTACGGGTGTGGTTTCTGCACTTAGTCCTTCAGGTGGACCATTGTGTGTGGACCATGACGGCAGTCGGTGGTTTGATTGCACTTGTATGTGTACTGTATAAATGTTAAATTTTTGTTGAAATTGAAATCATATTGTGTTGTGGTTTGTGGTTGACGGACACTGAACAAGACGCAATAGCAGTTTTATTGTTATGTGTATGAGCGTTTAGTGTCCCTCAAGTGTTCTCAGTGTTAACACTTACACTACTCCGCTGCTCCGTTTTTTGTGTGTAAGACTCCTTAACCGTGTACAAATTACTCTATTAATCTATGAAAGTGCATGCTGTACAGTTTTCAAATAATATCCTTATTGTTGATTGAAATTGTGTGTAGTATCGAAATGAATATTGAATGTTTATCTATGTATTATATTGAAAACATTTGTATTATTGAGTATTACAAGAATAATCTTGTTTATGACATATTGATCTGTTGAAAATGAAAGTCCAATTAGAATGTTAAGAGATGGTGTAAGAATAAAGCTTTTATAGTCAAAAAAATATTTTTTATTATGAATCTCGATACTCATAATTATTCATGAGTGTGTGGAATGTATGTACCTACCATAAAACAGGGTGAATCGGGACGAAACTTTAAAATGGAGTTTAACATTGAAATAATGTAGTTTGTTCCCAGAAAAGATTAATGTGTTTACTGCTTTTTAATTAAAGATTAATTAACACGTTCAGTGCCGGGAGCCTGGAACCGGTTCACTCAAATCCCATATGGGATGCCGGGAGCCCTTGCGGAGGGCTCATATTAAATGTACCTACGTTTTTCTTAGCGAATACAGCATTATAAACTATGACAATAAAATTAGTATTATATTTTAACAAGATTTATCAGTATACTCATTGGGTTTCAAATACCAGCATTTTTATTTTCAAAAATAATTGGGAGCTAGGATTTATTGTTCGTATTTCAGGGGTAGTCAACCATTTTGCGGTTACAAATATTCACTAAAAATAAAAGTATTTATTTTGAGATTATAAATTACGAGGAAGAGTTTAAAAACAAGCTTTTCAGGGTTCCATATCAAAATGATAAAAAACACCCATGGTGCGACTTCGTTTGTCTGTCTGTCCGTTCCTTTGTAACAGCTGCTTATTTCAGGAACTACTAATGCTATATAGGTACTTGAAATTTGGAATAAATATAAATAATGCTTGTCAATCTTTATAGCAAATTAGCAAGTGACTGAATTGAAAGAATATTACGATGCCTTTACCTACTTTGCATTTTTTTTTAAATCTGCAAAAACCTTTAATATCAACAATTTACAAAATCGCAAATAGTTTAAATTCAAAAGTAACAACCGTTTTCCCTCGTAATGACACACTGCTTTATCTTAAAACATGCATTCCTCTTACTAAATTGTTGTAAATCATTACCGTGTTCAAACTTTTAAATAAAAATATAATAATTATACGCCCAAATCCAACAGTCCATAGACAATGTACGACCACTAAAACTGAACAGGGCGAAGGCCCAAAAAATAAACATTTTTTTTAAAATAATTTTGCAGTTCTGTTCGGTCGTATGGTTGATCAGTACGAAACACGGTTGAAATGACAAGTACTAGGTTATTTGCTGAATAATATTAATAACTGAAATCATTAACATATTACTAATAATATTAATAACTGAAATCATTAACATCTTACTATGTCTCTTAAGTTTTATTTGTTTGGAAATGTTATGACTATTCTGTAAAAACATGATGTTTTCTAGCAAATTTTAATATAAATTGATAAAAATATGTTAATAATTTCTGCTAATTTTGTTCGATTTTCGTTATGAATCTTTCTGCTATCCAAATATCAAATCTATCTTTCTACTTTCTCAAACATCGATTATATGAATAACGATTGAAAGTAGATAATTCCAGAGTGAATCATGAGCGGCAACTCGGCAAGTAATTACCTAATAGAACACTAAACGTTAAAAAGCTGTTAAAAAATAGTTACGTTTTGATTACATAAAAAACTACTAATATTGCGTAATGTAATTGTTTGTTGTTCCTATTTAATAAAATAAAAAAATATTACATTGCATGAAAATTTCAGAAAGGTTGGACACCCCTGTCTCGGGATCAAAGAGTTACACGTTTTCTAAATTTTTTAATTTTTCAATATTTCACGTTTCTACCCCACTAGTACATGTAAATACCCCCCCTGATATACTAAATATAGCAATAAGACATTCTGAAAACACTATTTTACTTAGTTTTACAGTGTTTTATAATACGGTTTTTTACCTAATGCCGACGACCGTCCTCGAGGGTTCACTTTAGCACAAACGTAATGCCGGTGACCCTCCTGGAGGGTCCACTTGCAATATGTATGGCGGCATCCAGTATGAGTTCTATGAAAAGTGGGTGGAGTCGAAAGTGTTAATATCTTTTAAAGTTTCATCCCAATTCACCCCGTTTTACTGGTACCTATTATATACATACAGATTGGCAGGGAAGGGTTTTAACTTCTTAGGGATGAGCTGGTACGTACCGCTTATTTAATTAGAAGTTAAACCTGAAGATCATCCATTTTTCGTAAGATTTAAGGACTGCTTAGAACTAGTTTCTTTGTATGAAAGTTTCTTTGTATAAATCAAACGTATTAAAATAACAACATATTTTATTTAAAATTGAAATAATTAGCTAATATAAAATACTAATATTTAGGACTACTTTCCAAATCCACCTTTGCAAGAAGGGCTGCTTTCTACAACTTTGTCACTGGTTTCCCATTGTTGTGGAGATTTAGCTACAATGGACAATGCATGGACACCACTTTGAAGTTCTTCCTTTAGAATGTCATTTACTAAACGGTGCCTCTGAAATAAAAAGCACGAACATGAGAGACTATATTTTTCATAGCAAGCTGGCTCCAATACACATAACTGAGTGTAATTTAATATTTCATGATTAGTTTTTACTGTTGAATGAATACCACAATAATCGACATAATAACATTTGTATGTTGTCTTGGGTAGATCAATGTTAAAAAAGATATTAAAAGATATTAAAAAAAAAAAAATTGTGTTTCCAATGTGTCCATGTAAGGTTCTCGGGTTATGAAGGTTTTGGTTAGAACTTAAAAAAAAATAATAATATGCGCCATCCTTTAGCTTACAGATAGACCACTTACCTTGATTAATGGCAATCCATCAAATTTATCAGATACTACCACTACTTTGAAGTGCGTCTCTGCTCCTTTCGGCACATTATGCATGTAGGATTCATTGATCACTTCTAAATGTTTAGCACCCAAAGATGATAGCAATTTGCTTCTTATTGTACTCTCTACCACTCCTGCTACTGAGGCCATCGTTCTGTGGATGTGAAAGACACCTAAAAACATTTTTTATCTTACATTTTCTTTCATAACAACAACTAGAACTTTCTAATTTGTTTCATATTTTGTTTTACATCTTCCTACTTACCCGGTCTCAAAATGACACTCATAGATTTAATTATGTTCTTATAACGTTCAAGTAATTGTATCGCGATGAATTTGAATTGCTAAGTACGTTTGTATTATTTTTTTTGTAAAATTATTCTTTGAACAGCTGAAATAAACAGAAATGAAATCTAAACGTCACTCTGACATGGCAATTCGCAAATGTCGAATTTGACATTGACAGTCGTGTGAACGTTCTAAAACTGAAATCGTTTTTTTGGATGTAGGTCCCAGTTACGTTAAAAAGTTTATGCCGGAACTGAATTTAGTGGAAATGACATTAGAATTATCTTTAAAGAAACGATTCAGGGGGTTCTCTAAAGAGATATTCCAACAAATGCTTGAGTACTATGATTAGAGATTGTGCTATGCTTTAAGGGTGAAATAAAAAACCCTTTCTATTAGTATTTTATATAATAAAATGGGATAATTTACATCACAGTGTCTAGCTGATAGCCTAGTTATAAACAAGGCGTTTCGTAATACACAGTTAAATATTTTGCTATCCAAAATCTGATAACGATATCGATATCGTCATTCGTCATTTTTCCTCTCAACCAAAGCTCCTGCCATCCAATCTCTTCACAACCCTTGGTTTGAGAATGCCTAAGGCATTAAGTTCGCCTTTGTAACGTTTTGTACGAAAAGTTTAAATAAATAAATATCGATATGATCAACGTTATAAACTGAGCGCATTTTTGTTTTGAACTCGACAAATCTTGAATTTAAAGATTTTCATCAATGTTTGCTTTGATGGTATTCGCATCATCGTTGGGGGCGTCGCATCAGATAGAGAAATCAGCACTAAATTGTAGTAAAACTTCACTTATGTAGGTTTGTTAGGTATAACTCACAGAACTCACACAAACGGTATTAGATAACACAAAACGCCGAGGCGGATATTAAGTGCCTGATTGATGATTGATGAACGTAAATTATGATTAATTTTTAAGACATACAAGACAAAAGTAGATACCTACTTAATCGCAACCATCGACAAAAGTCTTGAACTATCGAAAAATGTAATCAAGGAAGCAATTTCCACAGTCGTAAAACTTGAATGTTATTTGTTTATCAACCAAATGATTGCGTCCGGATTCAAAACAAAACTAAACAGATAAAGCGGCGAAGGGAGAATATCAAATAAAAGTTTATGCGTACCTATTTCCAAAAAAACTACAAGCTACAAATAATCCCAGCACCATCGAAATAATAACTCGCTCTAGATTTTTTATTGGATTTGATGGATTGATTTTTCATTGGATACTGGAAGTGAGTTTGTTTTCGCACTCCCCCATTCCTATTCGGGTGATACATCGCACGATAAAATAATATCCGTTTTTCTTTTTCACTTTACACCCCATTTTTGTTGGGTCACAGATTTTGTTATGAATGTTATGCTTTTGTTTGAAATATTGATTATTGATATCCAATTGTTATGTATTACTGTTTTCGCAGACAATGGCGTGATTTCTTTGTTTGATTCAATAGACCGAGGTTTATGGTAGGCATTTTTTGTTTAGTTTTGCTGCTTGGTATTCAAATCATTATTCAATCCCTCTCCGGTCATGGGAGTCACAATACGATCTATCGGAATAAATTGTATTAGCCAGGAGGATGGGCATTGGGGAGTAACGTTTTATACACTTATAAGCATTATCGTAGCGGTGCGGCGTAAAATAGCGGTGTAGCGGGGCAGCGTAGCGCAGTTGCGTTCAAGTAGCATAGATACACCACTTAGCATAGTGGCGTAGCGGTGCACCACGTAGCGTAGTGTCGTAGCGGTGCACCACGTAGCATAGTGGCGTAGCGGTGCACCACGTAGCAAAGTGGCGTAGCGGTGCACCACGTAGCAAAGTGGCGTAGCAGTGTTCCGGAATGTTGTGCGGAATGTAAAGTCGAACTGTATTGATTGAAACCACAGATGTAACAGATTACTATCAGACTATTTGCTGAACTTCCTTTTCCCTCATTTTGTTTTCTTCGACTATAATTAAGTGGTTTTGTAGTTTCAAGAAACTGCATATTGCATTTATTTCATGAGATGAACCAGACATTTATAGTTAATTAATAGCCAATACCTAAGCTAGATAACTTAATATCTTGTATTTAAAAGACGTAGTAGAAGTGTTATTGAAGTAGATCCAGAATCCTCGCACCTCGAAATAGAACACTGCAGTTGCATAGAGATTTATCAACAATTAAAGAACCTCCTTTTCGATGTCGATTAAAAACAGCACCTAGATAAGCAACGAGCTATGAAATGAAAATTCAACGAAATAAAAATCTTGAAAACGCGATTCGTTCCTTACAACAATTATAACACTGGTTAATATTGCTCACGAAGGCCATAGTTCGTGCTATTGCGCTTTTAACGCTACAGCTTATCGACTTCAGATCTCAACGGTACTGCAGCAAAAGTAATGTTTATAGGTTGGCAACACTGGCTCGAAATGTTACAATATCAAACTATTATTACGAAGCTGTTTAGAGCCGAATTGTTAATGCGATTACGTGAAAATGTTGTTACGTGGTAATGTTTGTTACTTTCCTTATTTCTGAGGTCTTATTTGTAATTTGGGTTAGTAGAATTTTAGTGTTTCGCTTTTATGTAGGTATGCTCGATTCATACGCCTCGCCTACATTTATTAATTTGTAAACTGAGACTGTAGTGGTAGAACAGAGGGGGAGCTCATGGCTAAGTAATAACAGCCGCATGGGTCGATCGAAGGTTAAGCTGTGCTTGCCGAGGTCAGCCCATGGATGGATGACCATCCATTATACAAGCTGTTGTTTTGCATCCTCGTCAAATTTTAGGAGGCTGTTATGAACGACATAAATAATCAAATAAAATTACGATCCCTGGTAAATAATGAATTCATACTTGCTTTTTTAGTCATTTAAGTTTGACAGTATTTCAGAATACACCACTTTCAAAGAACAGAATCGCGTTATAGTATCGTATAAGCGGCCGCGTTTTTATGTGTGTGTAAAAGGGCAGTTACAGTGCGGTCTCACACAGACCGCGTTTTAAAATGCATGCTGATTTCCGAAAATTAGAAACTAAAATAGGTACCCACTTATTTTATTATTGATTCGTGTCGAGAATCAGTAGCATAGTTACCTCCTTGAATTTGAAGAGGATGCGAAACGACACTTTGTATACATAGACTCTTCCGTGTCTCGCAAAGTAGGTTAAGCTGTTAATCCCTGCTGTCTTTCATAAAACCTTTGACAGTTGTCACGGGTAGTTAGAACTACTCAGAAGTCTGAAAGTCTGCTAACCGGGTTTACCAATGGGCATCTTGGTAGGCTAGGCAGATGATGACTGTAGTAAAGGAATATTGGTCGGTTTTCAAAACTGCACATAGTTTTCCCTTACTTTGAAGAAGCTTTTAAAAGGACAATTATTGAATCTAGCAGTCACCTGCAGGGTAATTAACAGTAGCAATGGATTTCATTTTGACAGTAAAATAACAAAATTATATCTTACTTAATTATAAATTAACTAAAACTATTATATACAAACTAAAATATAGCGTCGAAAAATTCGTCAAATTTATTATTTTATTGTTAGTTTGTAAATTGTAATTGGTACCAAATAAATTCCACTGTACTGCAGTGGAATTTATTTGGTACCAATTACAATTTGACAGTTCAACAACATTCATTGCGTTGTTTACGTTGTTGAGCAAACAAAGTTTTTGAACATATGAAGCAATGGATTAGTCAAAATGATTCAGATTGCGATTGAAGTGTGTTACGCAATTAGGGTGTTGTTATACCAACTAATTCCTATTATGTTTAGTTCAACGTTAAACACTCCCCGAATAAAACTACGAATGAGTCTCTCATCCCTAAAGTGAATAACTAAAGCAGTGCTCATAATCTCAGATAATTACGTTCCATCGCCACTTAATCAGTTATCTACTTTAGTGCAATGTATTCTAAGTTGATTTTTGAGTGACCATTTGTAACAAAAAGGTCCAATAAGTTTTTGGTTGCAATGGAATTTGAACTTTGTTAAGTATGACATCAGTTTGTTGTTCCATAACTTGAAAATTATCTCAAATTCCTGGCTCTAATATACCTAAGTGTGTCTGTTCACAGCATGTATAGCCGCATATTCGCACATTAGCAGAACCAACCCCTTTATCTCTAAAGGCGCGATTCCACCAAAATTATGTTCAGCACATTTGTTCACCAACATTTTGTGCAGAACTCCAACAGTGCTTGTACTGAGTTGCAGATTCGTTAGGATGAGTCGCGCAGTCGACACGCGTTGACAGCGATTGTTGACTTTGTCGAGGGCTTCAGTTACCTCTGCCGCTCATGTGTATGAGCACTTATAGTCTCCGTTTCCACGGCAAGCCATGCGTAAATTTTGTAAGCGTACAGTGCAGCACATATTTTAAATGTTTGCTTGAGTGAGTCCATCGAAATCTGCATTTGTGCCAGTGTCGCACAGTTCCGCATACTGGTACACTCGCACCTTTACAATAACTCCCCTACCTCTTCGGAGTCCCTCAACTTTTTGCTTCCCGTTTTTCTTGGGGTTCCCCTTTCCGGCACTTACTTCTCCGAATACCATTGAAGCTATTAGCACTTCCCCTTTAATAAAAAACAGTAATGATGGGAAAATGCCTGCAGCTGAATAAAATGGTTTTAAGCAAAGCGTTTAGCTAACTTAAGTGTTAAGAGGTCGTGGTACTCGTGGTTAGCATTAGTTAATAATCTTTGGGAGTTAATTTTATAAAATGACTTTGGCGAGGGGGTGCTTACACTAATTTTAAATCGAGAGTACTGCATATGTCGGCCGCGTTCGCCATTTATATGGAAACTAGCTGCGCCTCGCGGTTTCACCCGCATAAGTTTCGATCCCGTGGGAATATCGGGATAAAAAGTATCCTTTATGTTAATACTAGTTATAAACTACCAGTGTGCCAAATTTCATCCAAATTCGTTCAGTAGTTTTTGCGTGAAAGAGTAACAAACATCCATCCATCCATCCATCCGTCCATACAAACTTTCACATTTATAATATTAGTAGGATTTGAAAGTAGTTACAGAAAGCATTGATCTGAAATGAAGGAACGGATTATTGGCTAAAGCTTAGCAATAAGTTACCTTATTGTTTTTAACTAAGTACGAAACTTTGCAGTTTCTTCCACTTGTGGAAAAATGTAATTTTTTCGGATTGTCCCATTATTCCAGTCGCTCCATGTAAAATGCTGGTATTCAGCTGCATCCGGTTAGACTGGAAGCCGACTCCAACATAGTTGGGAAAAGGCTAGGCAGATGATGATGATGATGATGATGTCCCATTTTTCACGTTAATTTTTAACCTAGATTTATATTTTTAACAGTTATTTGCAGATCACAATAATAATTAAGTTTTAACCTTCCTTCCATTTTGTATCATCCGCATACCAAAATACATGTCATAAAGTTTATTTTAAACTCCGTGGGTAATATAATCTGATCCAATCAAAATTTTATATCGCCCACTAACGTACCGCAGGCAATGTGTGGGCATCGAATATGTATGCAATGTGGCACCATGCCACGTCAGGTAACTGGCAATTAATATTAACTGCACTGTACCGTAGATACAATGTTTATGTCGGAGTTACATTTGCACATTGTTCGTATTGGGACGGTTCCGGGTTTATTTAAAAACGTACCTCATGTTTATTTATGTCCATGAGTGCACATTATGTTGATGTCATTCAGTTAAAACAAACATAACTATTTTGTGGATAGATATTAAATATGTGTGCATTTTTTACTGTCTACGTATAGTAAATGTGAATGTATTGTTTTAGTTGGCGTAATCTGGAATCGTGCTCCTAAAAATATTCACAATAATAATAATAATAGTATGGTAAAATTATTCAGATTTTACGTACGCTTTTACGATTTTACGTTACATTATTTCTTCCAATTCAAATCTATGTATTTGTGACACATAGGTATATAGTTGCGTTACATGGTTTTTTAAAAGAATTCTTTAATATAATCATCATCTTTCTGCTCTTTTCCCATGTTAATTGGGGTCGGCAAAATACGTTTTCTTCTTCCATTTCAACCGTCACGCAATCATTCGCTTCCTTTTCATTCCTCACACAATCCATCCATCTTTGACCTATATTTCCACAAAATGCACTGTGGCAACTTCCTTTCACAAGTAAGCTAACTAGTACTTTCGACGTCATATAACGCTGAGCTGCAGGTTACAGAGTCCAGAAACTACTATCAAACAAACTCTTGTAACAGTCATGTCGAACGGTCGCGACGTTTGACGCCGATCTCTTCCGCACACGCCCGTCTTGCAGGGTTGCCAGCCAGAATAATAATATTAATGAGTTCGAGTTAACTTTACTGCGTTCTGGAAGTTTATTTAAATGTTCTTGTTCCAGATCACGTATGGTAATCAGGTTTTAAATAGCTTTATTACAGGAAGTTTTGTTGAATAAGTTCTGTTTTTTCCGTCTGTGATTGAGAACAAAGGAAACTTCAGAAAAAAACGTTCCAGTCATTGAAAGTGTGATACTTAACGTTCCTAGCTTATTCCATATAAGAATTACATTGTTCAGATCTATCTGGTTAAAGAATGTTACAAAATAATTGTTTTTTTAAATATCACCAACATGTATGTATAGTCCCGAGATATATCACTGTGGACAACTCGGCAATAATATCTGAATTCACGATTCATCCATTATTAAGTATATATGACGGCAAACATATGTGCTTATTGTGGAAGGCATACAAAGTGACATCGAAGGAACACCAATGCTATGTAGGTATATGGCGAAACAAGTGACCCCAAAATATAGGACGCTGCAAACACTTTAAAAATACTCGTATGTGTCAATGTCAATGCAATATTAACGGACATGTCTTGCGTCATAAATATGGCAGATATTTATTCACTTAAATTTAGAAGAATATGATACATGGTTGTGATCGAAAATATCTGACATCACTTTGGCAGCATAAAACTTAACAGAACCTATGTACATAAACCAAAGACATAATAATCAATTTTTTTTTTTAAAATATTGCATTCTTACACCCAACCACTATTCCATATTCCTAGTGTAGCGACGTCGCAGCCTGGAATGACACTCGGATATTGGAAGCACAACACACACTCTTTGCTCTAGTCGGTTGACATGCTTTCACACCGACGGGTGGAGATACCATCTTCTTGTCTTGGGCGAGGAGTGGACTTGTTTTTATGTATTATGCTGTATTTAATGGTGTTCTGGATGCCTTTAGATACCACTTGATTCATTTTTGTCTGTCTTTTAACAGCCGATGTATTCTGTTTTATTCTATTCTTTTAACAAAGTTCAACGTAACTTAGGTGAAGTGAGCTGTTAATAAACGGCATACCACGGACTTGTAGTTTCAGTTTTGAGGTTTGACATCATTTTCTGGGGCTATCTGCTGGTAGGGAACAAGCATTTAAAATACAAAAAAGATGCTTAAAGTCAATGTGTGGTTTGAAAGCGACAGACAGCTGTGGACCAGTTTTCAAGGAGCTTAGACTGTTAACATTGCCGTCACTGTACATTTTGGAAGTGGCACTGTTTATAAAACAAAATGTAAAGTTATTTGACAAAGTCTCTACAGCAAGAAGAGTTCCCCTTCGTACCCAATAAAAAAAATAAATTATGTACTGTGAAATGCAAAACAGCATTAATGAAAAAAAGTATTCTTGGTATAGCACCTCGTATCTTTAATAAGATTCCAGATAGTTTTAAGGAAATGACTTATGTAAAATTAAAAAAAAAACTGACTAATTTACTTATAGAAAGATGTTATATATTATACTGTTGACGAATTTCTAAATGACTTGACAATTTGATGTGACTTTTTTTAAATGTATTGTGATTTTGTATGTACCTACCTACCTATTTTACTTTTTTATGACATTTTGAATTTTTTTATGATTTCTTAAAACCTAATTTTAATTTTATATTACTAATTATGTTGTAATTGTTTTAATTGTTGTTATGTTAAAATATTTGTATGCTGTAATGGCAAAACATGGCGACCTTTATGTAATACAAGAATCCAATGTACCTATGTTTGACAAATAAAATTCTGATTCTGATTCTGAATACTCAATACCCTGGGTTTTTTTTACAGAATAGACTTAGTCTGTAAAAATGTCACCCTGATGACTTAGGTGAAGTAAGCTGTCAATAGTGTCAAACCCTATCATCAGTGGAATGACAGATCACTTGAAGCTCACTTTACCTAAGTATTCACGGTGAGATTTTTACAGAATAAACCGACTGGTCAACTTGGGGTTAGCATTAGAAGAACTTTTACTATCAAACTTGCTGACTGACTGAATCTTTTCCCTAATGAGCCATGTTGAAACGAGAGAAATCTAAGGAACGTGTGTGTTCGTTATCGCTTATTATGCAGTTATGTTTCCTCATTTCATTTTATCTCCTTCGATTTGAGATTCTGTCATAGTAAAGACAGTTTTTCATAAGGTTGTTTATTTTTATGGAGTCAGAAACTCATTGGAGTTTTCGTAATGGGGTTGCATTGAAGGCTGAAGTAGCGGGGTAATTGCGTAACACACTAACAATTGTAATGCCTTTCATTTTGACAGTCTAACAACATTAATTTATTGCGCTTTTTACGTTGTCGAGCAGACGAATTTTTCAAACCTTATGAATTGCTTCTCAATCCGAAGGATTTTGAAGTGTGTTACACAATTGGGGTGCTGATCATCAAAAGGACTTTCTCCAAAGGAAACAAAACAATTTCCAGCCAATCCTTTGCTTATTCGAAATTGCAACTCTGATAATTTGAACAAACAGCGTTTAGTTTGTGTGCAAATAACGAGTAACATCTCAAACAATTAAAGTTTAGTATCTGCTTTCGTAGCGTCGAAGTTGAACGAGCGTTGCATGCTCTTTGCTCATTAAGAGCAGACGAATATTATCTTTATTACTGACTTTATAATTCGGTGGAATTTAGTGTGGTTCAGATTTGGGTTATCGTGCTGGAATTTTGGTTTGAATATGGAAGCATTGTCTGGTAAAGATTGACGTGAACCGGCAATTGAAATTAGAACATGGGAATTTGAATTACTTGTATGTGGAAAGTACATTCACAGTTTTATTTTACCTGTGATATTGCATCACTGTTAGAATCACATTGATATTTATTACCGTAATAGGGTTGCTTCTGTCAGAGGTAAAATAACTGTGGAAGGAAGGAGTGTATGTAGGTATAGCGCACTACAACGCTCTACAAGGTTAAGGAGCGTGACCAAAATCGGAACTAACGCCGCCATCTTGTTTTTTTAATACAATCAAGTGATATTTCTCAAAACAATTTCACAAAATGTTTACCAACAGCGCCCCCAATCAACGCCATTCGAGAGCCAACGACCCTTATATCCTTTATTTTTAATATAGTTACCTACTGTTATATGTATCTACTGTGATACTACTGTGGTACCTACTGTAATAGGTACTACTGTTTGTTTTTCCTTAAAAAATAAAATGAAATAGCAATGGACGAGACTCATCATTGTCCAGTCTACAGATAATAAAGAAATGGTACGCTGCGGAAAAAAAAACGTGGATAAATCAATTCTCTCTCCCAGTAACATAATTTTTGGACCCTACAGGCTGATGAGGACATCTATTAAAAATCTTTTTTCTATTACACCAGACAAACCCCTATTAAACTCGACTCATGACCCACCAACGTGACTAAGAGGTAGCAAAATAATATAATTTTAATTAGCATTTAAATCTCGTTAACAAACAGGTACAAAGGGTGAACAGAATTCAGGATTTGTCAAACCTCCGGAACTCTTGGGTATTATGGCACCCACGTCATAATCCTTGCTTAAACGGGACCCCGTCGCGTATTTAGAAAATGTCTTTATAACTGCAAGTCTGGATCAGTGGAACTGAAATCAGGTATAGTTGCTGATGATGAAAATGTACTGGAAAAACTCACGTGTTTTTTATTGAAGATAGGATTTCTTAGGAGATCTTTATAATTGTACATAAACTATCCTTTAGTGTTAATTGTTTAAAAGAATATTTCCATAATTAATTGCAATCGGATTGGTAATCGAAATATTTAGATTTTACATTTGACCGCATGGGAAGCTAGCAACATTTTTCATTCGGTGCACGTATATGATGTAAACGTATTTCTATCAACTTTCAGTAAAGTGTTTGGAGTACAATTTCAACATACGCGTCCCGTACAAAACTCCACTTATGAAAAGATTACAGTAATTACATTTCGTTGTAAATTTTCCGCATGGTATGACGTAAACACAGCATTGTAGCTTTCATTGAAGATTTATATCACTAAGCTTTTTCGGTTCAGCTGTGGGGTCTCGTGTTTATTTGTGAAATGGATTTAGAGGCGTAAAGTTTCGAGTTCATTGTGATAGCTGACCGATTAACAACGATCGGTGTTATTGTTTGGTAATCCTGAGCGGCTACGTATTTTTTGTTAACATTCAGAACGTGATTTGTGTGATTCTGCGTTGAATTTAAGACTCGCGTCACCTTTCGATCTTAGGTACAACGCTTAGGCTGGACTACCGAAGACCTTAATGTACGGACGTCAGCACATCAAGTTACTACAATCTGTCAAATTTCCTTAATAGATGTTCAACTTTATCCTTAAAGCATTAAGGTTCAAGGTTGATTTGGAAAATTTGACAGTTTCGGGTAGCTTGACCTGCTGGCGTCTGTACTATGAACAGAACCTCACTAAAATTAAGTTTAGGATTTAAGTTTAGTTTTCATTTTAAGAAGAATCTGTTTATTAAGATTCTTCTATCTATTTATACAGAGTGGCATCGAAGCGCAAACAGTAACTATGAATTCAGCACATGATTCTAGACCATAGATAAAAAAAAACAGCTGTTTTATAGAAACGTACAATACCTGCGGGATCAAAATGTATAAAACAACATTTTTTTTTTAATAACCTATGAAAAATTTCGATGGGTTGTTCAGAATCATACAGATACTGAGTCCATGGTAAAACATTGCGCGCCGATGTCCCTGCCACCTTACATTATTATTAAAACGAAAAAAGCAATACAGATTAAAAATACGAAAGTTCTATTTTCAAAACCACAACATGTGTTTAATAAAAAAGCAAAAGCATGTCCACAAACAAACAACCAAGTAAAAAACCGAATACATCTTTTGTATGTATGTAGGGAGTAATCTCCGGAACAACCAGTCAGATTTAAAAAAAATCTTATTGCATTTGATAGCCCAATTCTTGAACTCAAACTCTCAAAAACTCAAACTCAAATCATTTATTTCAATTAAACCGTTTACAGGCACTTTTGAATTTTCAAAATTAAATAGTCGGTCAGTTAGTCAGAAAGTTGAAGCTAGTTGGCCATTCCAAAACGTAGATCTCTATGGAGAAGAACTGGCAAGAAACTCCTGAGAACTTGAGGAAGGTTATAGGCTATCTAACATCACGCTACGACCCTTAGGAGACGAGCAAAATGAAAAAAAGTCGTTAACGAAGTAGTGGCACGGGGGAGCGATGGGATGCGACGCGATGGGTCGGGGGCCGTTTCACGCGGACGACGTCGCGGGCAGAAGCTAGTAGGTAATATTTATTTAAAACACGAACATTCCATTGTCAAAACCACAATTTATGTTTCATAAAAAGCAAAAGCATGTTCATAGACAAGCAACCAACTAAAAAACAGAATAAAACCATTGACAAAAGCTCCTCTTCATGAATGATCAAACCTGTTAGCTGTAACCGCAGCCGTTCGTTAGTGTTCCCTTAATGCATTAATTGGCTTAACAGACTATCGATCGGATACAAGACGGCTTTGTATCGCTCTCCTAACTGTCCGTTATGCGCTTTGTGAGGAGAACGGAAAAATGAACTAAGATCTAGACGTATGATTGTAGTTTAGATAAATATGATTATGGTGGCGGGGTGATTGGGTAACACACTAACAGTATTCAACAACATTCATTGCGTTATTTACGTTGTTGAGCAGACAGTTTTTTTAGTATAAGAATTTTAGACACTGACGTCACGCTGAAGTATTTGCACGAAGGCTGCGCTGACGATCACGTCGGGGTCACCAGTTTAGAGGTATGAGGAACAGGATGTAAAGTTCACTCATCCTTCATAGAAAAGGGAGGATCCTCCAACCAGACGGGTGTTGTGTCTGGCGGGCAATTGCCCAACGATTGATGTTGGGAAATTGTATCTATGTTAATTGCGCGGTAAACTCTGCTTGCAAGATGCAGGATTTGCGTGACGTCAGTATGACGCGTAGTTCGCATGTGGCGTTGTAGATACCGCTACAGAACAATGGATTAGTAATATCCTTTAAAAATGATTCAGATTGAGATTGATAGTGTGTTACGCAATTCAGGTACGGGCCCTGTTTTACACGAAACGTTACAAGATAAGCGATTTTAAATAAACAGACTCGGCGCGAAGGTCTGATTCCATTTTTTTTTAATAAGAAATAAAATTGTTTATTCTGTATTCAGGATATCAATATCGGAATCATAGCAGGCCATGTTAAAAAAAAAGCTAAAACCATAAAGAGAGCTATATGTTTGAGCCGTTTCGGATTGAAATACTTGGGGTCCGAGTGCTCATCGAATTTTTCGGGACATCGCCAAGCGGTTGGTTGACTCTTCACGTGACCAGAGGGCTGGCCTATTTTTAGCCCAAAGAATCAGCATTGCCATTCAACGTGGTAATGCTGCCAGCCTTTTGGGCACTTATCCCATTGACAGCGATGCGGACGAATTTTTTGATGCCCAATGAGCTCCTCCTCCTCTTTCTTTATATACAAGTATATAATAAAAAATACTAATACTAATACGAGTACGTTGGTGTAATTGCCGTATCGTTCCAGTGTATAAATAAATATATATTTTAGTGTTAGTCTGTAAAAATAGTAATTAATCACTGCATGTTAAAAAAAAAGCTAGACGGTGTCGGTAATTCCAAACTGTTTACCCCTGAGCAGAAATGGCGAAATAGAAACATCCCTGTTTCTATTTCGCCATTTCTGCTCAAGGGCCTCTTTGTGCATGCATGATTCTGAATTCCCATGCGTTGAAATAATTTGTCGGTTCTATAAAAAAAAAGTGCTGTTTTATACTATTTGAACGCGTAGGTGCGCTTTTCTTTGACACAGCCGAATCATGTCTTGATAACCGACGAAAAATTTCTTCGCTAGAGATCTAAAACTATGTGTTGAATATGATTTCCACCAAATGGCTCGCATCGCATCGGATCGGAAAGGATACGAACGGATTCGGTGATAGCCGATCGCGTCCGGTAGGATGTCGACGCAAACAATTGGTTCCGTAACGTCGCTTGCGAACGTATCCGTTTCTGCTCCTAGTCAAATAATTTAATTCCTACCGTGTTGACGTGTTCTAATGCCGAAAGGATTCGATCGGATACGACGACAGGCGAACGGAGCCGATCGCGCGTCGCAGTATACTTCGGCTGCGATCGCGTGTCGCGGAAGACGCCCGCTGTCAAGCTGCTGTGCGCAGCTTGGTATTATAGACTTTAAATAGTGTGTACAGATTTAATATCGTTTAAAGATTGTAAAATCCGTTCCGATCCGATTTGATGTGATGCGAGCCGTTTGAAGGAAATCATTCTTTACAGTTTGCGCGTCTGCCATCCTGTATAGTAAATAAAACTATAAAACTAATAATTATAAAGTGAAAATTTGTATGGATGGATGGATGGATGGATGTTTGTTACTCTTTCACGCAAAAACTTCTGTACGGATTTGGATGAAATTTGGGACACATATGGTTTATAACCAGGATAAACATATAGGATACTCTTTATCCCAATATTCCCACGGGATGGAAACCGCGGGGGGCAGCTAGTAGTAAAATACATTATGATACCAAGTTTGGCAGTAGATTAATAGTCAGTGCCAGACGGAGTTCCAGTTACACTATTTACCAATTTCATTTGTTCCTTTGCAAAATACCAAACGTTAGTGAAAAATAGTTTGGTGTCGTGTTATTTTTTTTAATATCTGGTTCATGCTATAAAACAACAGCAGTATTCGGCCATCCGGAAGTTTTTTACAGTGGCGCCGATTCCCTTATTCACAAACTAAACTAAATGTAAGTTCAGCGCATCTTTTTCCTTTTATTTCATTAATAAAAGGACATAACATAAATATTAGTTTAGTCCTGTCAAATTAGTCAGCGCCTGACGTAAATTGACGTATTTTTAACTTGCTATGGAGTATGTAAATTTGACAGGACTAAACTAATATTTATCTTCTGTCCTTTTCTTAATGAAATAGAAAGAAAAATATGGCGCCGTCGCACCGATTCCCTTCGATCGCCGATTCCTGTCAAATTAGTCAGCGCCTGACGTAAATTGACGTATTTTTAGTAGCCATGTTTTTAATCATGTCTAATTTGTATAAGGAGTATCTTAATTTGACAGGACTAAACTAATATTTATGTTCTGTCCTTTTCTTAATGAAATAGAAAGAAAAAGATGCACTGAATTTAAATTTAGTTTAGTTTGTGAACAAGGGAATCGGCACCAGTATCTACGTATTTTAGAGATTTAACGACTTCAAAGGACGACTATTTAGGTTGTACAAGTGTACATTCAGTTGTGCTGCATATCATTAAGAAGCACTCTTAAAGTAAAACACGGATCCTCCTCAAAGAGAGTGAGCCTCCATTACAGATTTGTGTCCAAGCTGCTAATTTAAAACAAGGAAGACCCATTAAAAGCATACCTTTCCATATCGTGTAAACCACTTGCAAATTTATTCAGGACACTCATTCCCCACTCATCACATAATATGATGGTAACATTTCCATTTGTACATTCATATTTCATTACAATCCTTACCTCATGGTGTTAGAGTTGAAAATTATTTGTGTGTGTACGCGGAATATTTCAATTTAAGAATTATTCTAGCAATTTGCATTGCAGTGGCCGTTATTGTGAAGCTGTTATACTGAGGAGGTGCCCTGTCCCGTGGACTTACATAGAATAAACAAGTATTTTACATTACCCTACGCAGATGCATTTACGAAGCTAAATAAACATTTCTGCTGGGCTTAGCAGGGTTATTTATAAAGGAGGGACTCACGTTACATTATTACGTAGCTTGGAGCTAAATAATTTATTGCGGACACTTAAATTGTTTTTGTGAAATTAATTTCGCTGATGGAGTGGCTCGTTGGAATTAAGGTGGCGTCGGTGATTCTTGATAAAGGTGTTTCGGAGTTACGCGTTCAGATAAGAATGATGTTGCTTGTTTCTAAATTAGGTTCTTCAGAATTCTTGAGTCTGGAAGTTCTCGTGAGATTTTCCACATCGGAAGGGTATAAAACAACGTGATGTTAAAAATTCGTGCAGATGCGGAAATTGCAGGGAATACTTGGTAGCTCGCTTGTAACTTGTAGTTTATCTCTAGTTTGTAGCGAAGAATAGAAAGTTATTGGAAAACATACATCACGTGGCTCAGTATTATGTAGTTTCATTACTGAGAAATAAAAACTCGGCCAAGTGCGAGTCAGGCTCGCACACGAAGGGTTCCGTACCACCGTACAATATTTAACACTACATAATAAAAAAAAACACGTTTCTTTATTTTTTAATCACCTTTCATTTTTATTATTTGTTGTTCTATCGGCCATAGTAGTACGCACTCTGTCAAAATTTCAACTGTCTACCTATTACGGTTCATGAGATACATACAGCCCGCTGACAGACGGACGGACGGACAGCGGAGGCTTAGTAAGAGGGTCCCGTTGGCACCCTTTGGTTACGGAACCCTAAAAATAATCAGAGCACGAACGCGTGTCGTAAATACAACTATCCTATAGCATTTTTTATTTAAATTTTTGACAGCAAGCACAATTACCATATGACCATAACCAATAAACTCGTACCCGTTTACATAACTTTTAGGCGTTCGTACTAGGTTCACGTAGGGTAAGTTTAATGTCGTAATCAGTATCTACTCTTACTTATGAGACTGGAGAGTGCAGTATGCTGATATTATTAAAATTATGTATTTTTTTATTTGGGGTTATTATTTTAGCCAGCGGTCGCTGAAAACCACCGCTGGGGCTCAGTCTCGCTTAGGGTCGTAGCATTATGCTGAGCGATGGCCGTTTTGCGGGAATGTGAGATGTGACGCATATTTTCCCCCAAATTTTTCATTTTTGAGTTATAATTCTTTCTCTGCATGTTTACCGCAAATAAACGTTTTTCCTTTTTCTTTTCTTTTAATAAAACGAGGATGCTGTTGTCAAACATCTTGACATAATCCCGTTATCACCTGTCACGATAAAAAATAAAATATACGAGTACCATGAATCGAATTACAATAAAAATATTCTTAATACCAACAATACCAGCACCATTTTGTATAGAAGCGTTCTGCTCGCTCACACAGTCACACCTTTGCAAAGTAAAGCACAGTACTCCTATCTGTTGTGCGCTCACGTTCACAGTTTAAAGTATCAAATAAAGCACACAGCTAACTCCAGTTAGTTTTAATTCAAAGAAGCACTCGTGCCAGGGCAAATACTTAGCAAATTCCGAAGTACGAGTACTTTAGTTATTTTGCTCATACACGGGCAACTAAATTGTTGGAGAATGATCGCCCTATTATTGGACATCACATTCTTTCATCTTTCTCTATTCTTCTTCTTCTTCTTCTTCATGTCTCTGGCACGAGACTAATTTAAATCTTGTTGACCCAAAACTTCGCTACTTCCACGGCGTCGTCAGTGGTGGCGCTGACTGCATGTTTTGGGGCACAGAGGATAGGAAAGGAGGATCTTTCTCTATAAGAAAGCAATTTGTACTGAATTTTTTCTATTTCTAGTGACCCAATGTGATGTGGTGACATGTCAAAACATCGTGATTTCTGTCCTAACATTAGTTAAATATTGATGTATTAAATACATAAACTTTCCGGAAATCCCCTAAGTGGTGGTGGAAACCGCATCAGAAGCATATCTGACGACTCCGCCTTGGAGTGTAAATGTGGTGCTGTTCCACAAACGATGGGACACTTAATATCGTGCCCTGCGTGTCCTGCCAGCTGCACGTTACAAGAACTGATGGACGCTGGTGATGGCGCCAAACAAGTGGCCGAATTCTGGGCCGAGTCCATTTAGATTGCTATCGACACGCTAAGAAGAAGAAGATCAAATCTGTAGTTTAGAAGAACTAAGCGATCACACTCGTGTGAGTGTGATCGCTTAGTTCTTCTAAACTGAATAGAGCAATAGGGTCGTGTCTATCTGTGTAGATAGACACGACCCTATTGCTCTACTCAGTTGGTCGATTGTTGCTGGAATGTTGCCCGTGTATGACCTTAACTGAAGTGCCTTCAAATTTCAGTGCTATCGCGAACTAACGTAACAAGTGTCTTTATAGTTCGGCGATGTTGTATGGAATGTTTGAGACATTGTTATGTATTTATCTTGTATATAAGGTACAAAGGTACTGTTATGATGTGGGTCCGTATTGGGTTAACTATAAGATTTAATTTACTCTATCTCGATCTAAGTCAGTGTTTAATTAATAATTGCACTCCTGGATTTCTGTTTTACGGGGTGGCAGTACCATCGACGCGCAACCTGTTAACATGGATACAGTACATGAGTCTGAAGCCGTTGCATTGAAATTTTTCGTCAGTCATGAAAAAAAAAAGGTATTGCACTTTTCTATGACACAGCAGATATTTTTTACACACGTTTAAAATAAGACCTGCTTTTTTTAAATCTAGTCTACAACCATGTGCTTTATTCTTAGTTGGTCTGCGCGTCGATGTTCCTGCCACCCTTTATAGTAGCTACGTATACAGTAACACAAAATTACTATCGCTAAGACAAAATAAACACTAGCTGCACACAGAAATCGAACCCGTGTCCCCAGGACCAAAGCCTTTCGCGCTCTCCTACCTGACAGGACAGGACTACCTGTGTTAGAGAAGTAAGTGAGACCGAGTTTCCCTTAATGAATTCAGAGTATTTTTTCCACATTTTCATCCCTATTTCTCCAGTTACAAATTCAGCACCCGTATCCAATTTGTAACTAGAAACCTTACCTTCCCACCTACAGCCAGTAATGATTATTTTCCAACGTTCTCGTCTTACGGTTTCTAAGATAATTTCATCAAAATATTCAGACGCAAAGCTGACTATTTGTAGCGCAAAATTACAGGAGCAAAGAGAACTAATGATTTACAACTACTTATAGGGAACGATCCTTTTAAATTACGCGAGTAATGAATAACATAGCGAATATTCTTTTTGTTTCAAAGAATTGTATTATTTGATTATGTCATAATGAGTTCCTATTGTTAGCAGAGTAAATATACCTGTGTTTTTATTTGTGCTTTCTTCTTTGTGAAGCGAGCTTTGTGACGTGACAAAGTAGATTTAATTAAATCCATGCTACTGTTATTAATTAAAGTAAATATACAGAAAGACGCATGTCTTTCTGTCCGTTTGCTACGCTTTCCAGGTTAAATTACTGAACTGATTCTGAATAATAATTTTAGCACAATGCCTATCGTTTTTATTACTTATAACCCTACACACGTGTGGGAGTGTTTAGTCGGAGGTAGCATACCTACGGGCTACAGAATGGAAACCTTAAGAATGGTAACTGTAAACTTATGCCATAAACATTGAAACCATTGGTATCAAAAGAAAAACTATTTATGAATTTCTTATACGAAGTTGCCAAGTATATCCAATGCCAAAATCCATTACCAAAATCCTTGGCTCAGAACAAAAACGAACACGACGCACCATACAAACACTGTAACCTCTTTTCTTTCATACCCCAGACATGCATGCAACCAACCAACTATCTTGAAAAACAAAACATAAGGATCACGTACACAAAACGAATCACATCTACAAACTCCAAATTCTCAGGAGGGGAAGTGAAATGAATAAAGGCTAGTTGGACACCTCTTGGCGTCGAAAAAGACGTGGCGCGGGTGGCTCCCTCTCGCGGGAACGCCGGCAATTTCACGGTGTTCTGCCGCCGCGTTTTATAACGTGAGACGTGTATTTTTTACTGGATGCCTTCAGTTTAATAGGCAGGTCTTGGGAGGAAGTTCTATAAATGTCCTGTAAGTTGTGAGCTGATTTGTTTTAGATTTAAAAGAGCTGGGTAAATTATTGCGATGGTCTTTCTGAGTGTTTGCATTATGAATTGTGTTAAAAAGGACCGGTCGGCTGATTCAATTGGCTCGTTGTTTAGATTTTTTTAAACTTGTGACTTGATTTTAAAGAAGTTTAATGTGGTAGAGATAAAAAACACGTCCCAAAGACAGGATCAAATTTAAAGGACCACCCTAAAACCGCACTTACATACAACAAAAACAAATTCTAATGCATTTCCTATTTCCTCTCCAAACACTTCCATACCTCAAGCTCTCCAAACACAGCCAGCATTTTTATTTGTATTCGTTCCCCTTCACTTGTTTTTGTGGAGTAATCCGTCTTCATTACCCGTTCTATTTTGTCAGCTCGAGAGTTGAGCGTCGTTCAAGACTTGGTAAGCCCTCCAGCGCTCAATTGCCGACTAATTGAATCGTTGTCGAAAGGACTGGTTCGTATTGTGGTATTGTGGTTCTTGATATTTGAAGAAAATAAAATTTTGAGTGTGTCGTGCTTTGGTCTCGAGGATGTATAGTATAAAGGAATTATGGGTTAATGAGTGTCTTCAATATTGTTCCTGGAATAGATAATAATGAGGGCTTTGAACAGACTCGTGAATATGCATAAAAAGAAAAAACCTTCAGAGAGGGCAGGAATAATAACACCACTTAGATTCATCAAACTGAATTTTAGGTTCTCACAGCCTATTCCAGCCTCATTTTATTTTTTTAAAGGGCCTGGAAACGTTACGACGTGGTACCACAACATCATAAATGCAATTAGAACGGGCACACAAAATCACGATAAAAACTTTTTGAAATTGATTCCAATTTTCCGATATTCCTTTGTGACTCGTCCATTCATCGTAGAGGCTCAATGTCGATCATCGGCAGGCTTTTTATCGCCCTTATCTGTTTCAAACTGCCAATACGGGCTGTTTGTGGAGTTAGATAATGCCTCCGTGCCTCCACCATATGATCTTTTGAATTTTTCATTTGTGCGGTAAATTCTGTCGCTTTTTGTTCAGTAGGAAGCGCGTTTAAGTAATGGTTTTGTTATTTCGCGTCATTACGGATGTATCAAAAGGGATTGTTGCCTTAGTAAGCTTTTTATTTGTTTTAATTTTTTTTTGTAGTTGCAGTTGGCGGGATGAGCTCGACTCCTTTCAGACAGAGGTGGAAAGAGAAGGCCATTGCCCACCAGCAGGACATTGAAGGCTAATAAAAATAAAGTTGTTAGTAAGATTGTCTTTTTTTTCAGAAGCTTGTTATTGATTATGGTGAAGAGTAGGTACCTACGTTTTGTGTTCTATTTTCAATAAATTCTTCTTTTATGAAAACTTTTTCTTGATCACGGACACTCTTAACTTAAGTTATAAATACGTATTTGTCTATTCAAACTTTGATTTTAACTTCCTATATGCGTTTTTATAATTTCTAACATGACCATGTTATTGTGGACGTCCACAACATGACAACTTCCATTTTACAAAACCGTGTCACTATTGTTTTCATAACAATGGCTATCCTCCAATACAGTGCATGTTTATTCACCCACTGAATATTTTATAACTGTCATTTACACAAATGAAAGAACGTAACGCGAGTGTTTCACTGGTGATTTTAAAATGGGAACCCTATCAATATGTATGATACTTTCATTAAGCGCGGATATATAGCGTGGTATTGAACTCACGATTAATAAAAATTGCTTTTTGACTGTTTCGGGATTTTGGAAATTAAGGGTTTGTGTTATATGTATATTGTTACTTTTGATTTTTATTAAAGAAGAGTGAGGTGATACTAAAATGAATAGCCCTCATGACTGGTTGCTTATACCGTAGAAAATCAAGACTTTGTCCATCAATGTAATGTGCAAGCTAATTTAATTATATACTTACATATTCTTTTCCTACGTACGAACTGTTTTATAACTGCGTTTTAAAATGACTCAGTGTTTTCCCCTATTGAAAAAGGAAACAAAAGAACGGTTTCCAGCCAGAAGTTCCACCCGTCAATGAAAAAAATAAAAATTCATACAAAAAAGGTTTAAGCTAATTCGATAGCCGAACGCGTTTGTGTGCTCCATTGATTTAGAAACAAAATGGCGCTGTTTGAAGTACAAACGATCCTTGTTCCACATTTTTCCGTGCATTAATGAATCCTCACATATGTCGTTTGGAAATCGGTTCGTTAGTATGTATGGATGGGAAAAAAGATAATTATGTAGTGGGCAATATTTTTAATTCGATGTTGCTGGTTAATTGGGCTACTGGCAGCATGTTTGATGATGTTTTTTTTTTCAATTGTTCCACTGTCACGTAACGACCGTCCATAAGAGTTGCAGACTCTTAGATGCAGTGTATCTGATGATTTTCTGTTGTTAAGTCATGTTTATTGTTTCGTAACACCGACTTCTGTGTCATTTCGCTTTATTTATTTTTTATTATTTCGCTTTATGATTATTCACAGCCTATCTTTATAAATATTGAACCTAATAATTTTTTCGACATAGGTACGTATCTAGATAACATTTTTGTCATGCTCACATGAAAAGAAGAAAGAAAGAAAATACATTTATTTGCGGCAAACATGACGCATAAAAAAGAACACAAACACAAAAAAAAAATAACAAGTTGGGGATAAAACATGCGTCATATCTACGCAAAAGAGCCATCGCTCAGCATAATGCTAAGACCCTATACGAGACAGAGCCCGTTTTGCATTTGAACATGACAAAAATGTTATCTAGGTAGGTACCTATGTCGATAACATTATCAGGTTTAATATATATAAAATAGGCTGTGAATAATCATAAAGCGGAATAACACAGAAGTCGCTGTTACGAAGCAATAAACATGACTTAACAACAGAAAATCACCAGATACACTGCATGTAAGCGTCTGTAAATCTTATGGACGGTCGTTAAGGCCCCAGGTCAAGAACACAAGCTGAGCGTTTTATTGCAGCAGAAAGTTACAAGAAAAATATTTTTTCTTGTAACACACCTTCGTGCCCTGTCATGCTATCCCTACCGCCGGGTGGTCAAACATTCGCAATCAGTGAAAACTGGTGTGTTTGCCGTGAGCGCGAATAAATTGGGAGGCGCACGGTTCAAGCCGACTTACGGATACTATCGCCGGGAGAAAGGGGTTAATTGCACCTACAGCGTTGATGTTGAGCCGAAATGAGTGCGTTTGTTTTACTGACCTTATTAATATTCTGAGAACAAAAACCTGAGAGTTGTTCTTTTTATTTTTTTACGGAACAATGTTGAGTAGTAACTATAGGTATTTTAAAATTAGTATTGTCAAGTGAAGATCTAGGTTCTCACTCAAGGGCGGCAAACATTTCCCTCTGGGGGACGGGCGAGAATTTCTTAAGCCGTGAAAGCCATTTAAAAATAAATCGAGGTTGGCAAAGACTTATTTATATCTTAGTAATATTTTTATACGAAATAAAAATACAGGTTATAAAGTTTCAATGGCGCCGATTCCCTTGTTCACAAACTAAACTAAATTTAAGTTCAGTGCTTTTTTTTTCTTTCTATTTCATTAAGAAAAGGACAGAAGATAAATATTAGTTTAGTCCTGTCAAATTAGTCAGCGCCTGACGTAAATTGACGTATTTTTAGTAGCCATGTTTTTTTTAATCATGTCTAATTTTTCTATGGAGTGTCTTAATTTGACAGGACTAAATTAATATTTTATCTTCTGTCATTTTCTTAATGAAATAGAAAGAAAAAGATGCACTAACTTAAATTTAGTTTAGTTTGTGAACAAGGGAATCGGCGCCATTGTCTAACTTAGAGTTGTACACTCAGTCTGGTCGAACCGGTGCACCCGTTGCTCCCCTGTATTAAATTCACGGCTGAGTATTTCAAAAGTCATCAAATCGACATTAGATTGCAAATGAAAGCGGCAGTCATTCGAGCCATAAAACAAATCATAAAACAAACAGGAAAAAAAAATCTCAACAAATA
The DNA here is from genome assembly GCA_911387795.2 of Apamea monoglypha. Lineage (NCBI taxonomy): Eukaryota > Metazoa > Arthropoda > Insecta > Lepidoptera > Noctuidae > Apamea > Apamea monoglypha. The sequence continues at coordinate 17,543,736 of OU426917.1, read as the reverse complement.
TCGCTAAAAGAAATAAACGTCAAAGAGTACGAAATCGAATGACAGAGGCAGTTTTGCAAGTTTGCTTTAAAAAAGAGAAAATTAGAGTTCGTGAAAAGAGGATTAAGGCAGTGAGTGTCGAAATGCAGCCGATTGCCGCCTCTCCGGTTGCAATCGGCTGCATTTCGACACTCCGAGATCGACGATACACTGTGAAACGTAAACAGAGAAACAGTTTGATATTTTCGTGAGCAGATGAAAGGATCGATGGTTTTTTTGCTGTTGTTTCAGGTTAGATATAACTTTGAGGTTAGGTGAGCAGTGGTGGCCCTGTGGTAACGGCCGTGACTTAGGAGTTGTACTTGGTTGGTCGCTTGTTGTTGTTGGTCGCTTTACTTTGTGTAAATTATTTCATCACCACTGTTCTCAAAACGGTGAAGGAAAACAACGTGAGGAAACCAGCATGTCCTGGAACCTAAAATTCGTAGACGTGTAAGTCTACTAACACACACTGGGCCTGCGTGATGGATTACGGCCCACTCCCTCTCATAGAGAGGAGGCCTGTGTCCCAGCAGTGGGAACATTGTAGGCTGATTCTACTATGTATTATATCATAACCGCAGGTAATGTTTACGGGAAGGGTTAACAAGAAGCTAGTCAGAAGAAAACACACATTATTATAAGAGTTCAGTACAGCATCCCTCTCCCCAGCCCCCATACCTCATACCCATCACACCAGGTTATCTAAACAAATAAATTCGACGAACCACCTAATTTAACACGCTCCCTTCAACCCGAACCTACTCAATAATTTCGAAGACACGGCAAAACACGCTCGCTTTCCAGCTAGCCCCGTGTCCTAACACCCTCGATACGAAACCGATGGCGAACTAAAACCCCAGAGAGTTAAGTTATGGAGGGAGGCAGGATTCAATAAAGAATTGAAATGTATTTTCTGTTAGAATTGTTTCTTGCGTGCTGGGAATACAACCCTGGCGTGATTACTGCGTGGAATGAACGATTGTTTTCTTAATATCGTACCAATATTGTACGATATTGGTTCGGTATTGGGCATGGGATGGAATAAATAATTTAATGCGGTGTGTGTCGTATTAATTTGAGCTGGGGTTCCGCGGCGAGTCAAGTGTACGGTTGTCGGTTTGATTGATTGATTGCGAATATTATAGGAGTTTTGAATGTTAATCCTATATTCAGGACCAAATCTTGAAGTTTCAGATTGGGGAACAGATTAATGCTCGGTTCCTATAAACAAACGAATTTTGCTTACCAACGATAGCATTTTTTATTGTCAAAATGGTCATGTAAATAGATTCGTTAGCTGACTTTACCTGTGATAGCTACTTCCGCATGGGTGATGTGATAGGTCAAAGATACAAGAGTCTTAATTTCAACCAATAACGGTACGTAAATTATAGGAACCGGCCAAATCAAATTTTAAAACTGTCTCCAGAAGGGAGCAATAAATATGCATAGAATATGTATAAGTAATATGTATAGAAGAAAAAGACGTAAGGTGCTGACCGGAGGGCAGAAGAATTACAGTGAAAAGATTTTACCAAACACAATGCTCGCTGAAGGAGACTCAAGTTTCTGCATAGCATAGTATAATCATCCTTAATGTTCGCACTGCTGGGACACAGGTCTCCTCTCTATGAGAGGGAATGGGCTGTAATCCACCACGCGGGTTGGTAGATATTACATGTCTTCGGATTTTTGGTCTTAAGACATGCCGGTTTCCTCACGATGTCTTGAGAGCCATGATGATGAAATAATTTACACAAAGTAAAGCGCCTGCCTGGGTTCGAACTCACGATCACTCGTAAGTCGGGGCCACCATTGGGCCAACACTCTCACTGGTTTCTGCAAAAGTACCGACTATTTTGTCAAAATTCCAAAAGATAGAAAACATTCGGTCGCTACACCTGTCTAGAATTAATAAAACGCACACATTTACATTCATATTGGATTGCAAACAAGCTAGTTAGATAACCCAATCGATTGTGTTTGCAAAAATAAACTCCATTTCAAAAACCATATACAATCTTTTAGATAAACCCGTATAATGTTGTGGTCACATTGTTTCAATAGCGCAGATTATGTTAGACAGAAATGCTTTAATCTGCCCCGAGACCCTGTGGTTTGCCCAAGATGTACAGATTAATGTATTTCTGGCCCAATGCTAGATGGTTTCGCTACGAGGGCTTCCGAAGTAATGTATGAAAATTAATCATTAGGGATTATTCGGAATATCTTAAATCTATTCTCAAGAGGGTTTAAGAGATAATTGAGCGTCAATCATAACGTCAGAGGGATTACTCAAAAATTCGCTTTTGATAAATGAATTAAAAATGCACCCTCATTTTGGTTTTAGAAATTAAAATAATTGGATAACTTTTTGTGTTTTGTTTTTTACGTCTAAAGTTTGTTCAACTCCCGGAACGGGAAAAACAAAATTTTATTAAAATATTTAGCAAACAAACCTTTTTGTATTTTGCATAGAAGTACTCGTACTATGATTGACATTTTAAAATGTCAATCAAAGTACCTACGAGTACTTCTATTAACAAGTTTCATGAAGTACCTATGTGTAACGAAGTGTGAGGGTTGGCAAAAGTTAATTTAATCAATCAACTCAGCATATCGCAGTCCACTGCTAGACTACGACGTCCCTGTCCTCCGCCTTCCACATCCAGTCTGTCCCAGTCACCTTTTTTAGGTTGACGGTCCATCTAGCAGGGGGTTGTCCCACACTTGCCGATAGATACGCGGTCTCTACCCCAGGGCCCTAATTCACTATAACCACTCAATGATGAATGAATTTGAAATGAAAACTCAACAATGAATTTGAATGCTATCGTATTTTGAATTTTTGACATTTATTATGAATTTATTTTATTATTATTATTTCTTTTTGACATATCTCGGGACCCTGGGGTCCCGGACCTTTGAAAGGCGTACCAGGGGCCGAAGCCAAATTGCAGAGGCCCTTTAGACAATTTTAAATGATGAGGAGGCACCAACCGACAATTATCCCTGTATGCACCATGCAAGTGCACCCAAGGACCCCGGTTGGTGCAGGACTATGGCAGAACATGGAAACAAAATATACTGGGTTATGGGTGTGGGTGGCTATAATAGATCGGACCTTGAACTATGGAAGGTCTATGTCCCCTGCCTGACCAATGATAATATAATTCACAGATAAAATGGCAGGGGGTGACTTGCAAACTCAATAACGGGCCTCCGAAAACGGTCGCTAGCACATAGTGTCGTCGCGACAAGGGGGCAATATATCCTGAGGTGCTTGTGAGGAGTGGAGAGGTATTCGACGGCTATCAGGACAATCCCGGAAGTACGGTCAAGATCCCTACCAGCATCTTACTGGAATACTTCCTTCCTCCGAGCACATTTGCTCTTGCGAATCTCCACTCAAGCCAGCCAATAAAGGCAAGAATGAGGTGGGAGCTCCGATCCTCGTCAGTTTTCACTCCAGCCGGCCAATATAGGTAAGCCAGAGGTGAGGAACAAGACTTCTCCAGGGAGATAGAGTCCGTGGGGTCGCTACTGCCCAACAGCTCGCCACATGCTGCCCTGCGGGTTCTTGTATCTCTCTTGGTCTGGCTCCTCCCCTACTACCCTAGACCTGATCCGGCAAAGTAAACTCTTCCGTCACACACCTAGAGTTTAGAGCGCGCAAGCCCCACCACGACGTCAACGTAGTGATACGGCGATGGGGTTATTATTATTATTATTTTATTCTGTTATATTATATTATTAGTGTGAAATGTTTTGTAAATTGTGTTCTATGGGCCTAGTTACCCGAAATAAATGTTTTTTTATTTTAAATTTTTTAAATTTAATGATTCCTTACTTCGAAACCACGTCAATTCCTTTGCTAACGCCAACTTCGCGTTCATTTCGCGCGGTTTCGTTCATTGTGTCATAGAGAAGTCGTTACCATGATTCGTCTGGTTCAACGGACATCAGACTTTTGACAAACATGGCCAGCCCACTGGTTCAGTTTCAGCTATAGGCCGACCGCTTAACTGAGACGTTGCCTGAGGTAGCTATGCGGTGTGGGAGGGGTGATAGTTGTCACAAGTTGTAGAATCACTGAGGTCTTGCATCACGTCACCACACCCCTCCCGCACCGCGCTGCTACCTCAGGCAACATCTCAGTTAAGCGGTTGGCCTATAATTTGCCTCTCGAAAGTTTGTATCCAACTATATAGCGGTTACAAATAGCTAATCAGCAATACATTTCCTTGTTCACACTTTAAACAATGCACTGCGATTCGCGCAAGCTTCATTAGGCTGAATACACAGCATGCTAATGCCAATACACAGTTTATGACTACCGTACTATGAATCCTTAATGCAATCCATTTCCTTACGGTTGCCCGGGCTGCTCAGTTACCACCCCACACCACTTTAATTAGTTTGTACTTTAATTCTACATGTAATATTCGCTCTGGCAACATTTTTATTGCTTTCCCTCATTTTTCTTTACGTTTCTGTATATATAATGTAGAAGTAGGAAGTTGGAAACGAAGTTTTTAAATTCTTTATTTAATTTTCTTTTGTGTAAATAAGTGAAGTGATTCTGACAGACATTTTTGCCTTCTGTGTTATGATGATAAATAGCAGGCTTTTTGTGATGTGAAGAGAAAATAATTGAGAGAGATATATAATTTTATGAAGTATCTGCATGAAGTGTATTAGTTAATTAAATGCTAGTTTTTTATATTAGAATCACGCACAGTCAGTGATTCACATTAGCCCTGAAACGAAAGAGGTGGAAGTCATGGCCTTTGCCCAGCAGTGGGATGAAACAGGTAGACAGTAAGTACAGACGCATCAAGCTACCCGAAACTGCCAATTTTCCCAATCAACCTTGAACCTAATGCTTTAGCGATAAAGTTGAAAATCTTTTAAAGAAATTTGACAGATTCTAGTAGCTTGATGTGCTGGCGTCTGTACATAATTTGGTAAGTAAGTAATGTACTTTTCACACCACCTGCTCGAAAATGTCAAATTATATGTCAAGCAACCTTAACCTAAAGTGAGTCATTAGTGGCCGGGGGCACAGCCGGTCAATAATATTGTACTGGATTTCATTATGACCCGCTGGTCAATAATGTGATTTGAATTTGGAATCTCACATGCTCGGCTAAATTGGCAGTATAGTACTAACAAACACCCTTTGGTGCTAGAAAGAGGAAAGCTATTCTCGATACCCTTACTACGCGTGGATGATATTCTCGATTTCCTACAATATCATAACGACTGCTTCTTCATATCGTTGCCATGTTTTCGAAGACATAATACATATTGTAAGAATAATTAGATAACTACGAACCATTTTTTAAAAGGAATGGAATAACATTAAAACTGGCATTAATAATAACAAATACCGTACCGCGCCGTAATACCGTAATAGTAATTGGCTGTAACATTAGTTAATTGATTTTAAGTAAACTGCGCAAAGATTGCTGTGGATTTTGTGAATAAATAAATAAATAATAAAACCTATCTATACTACAGTCGATTTATCACATTTTATCAAAAATACTCTATTTTCACGAGCGTCTCTAATGACGTTCTAAATTCAAAATGCATACAGCCAATCATCCAAAACCATTCTACCAGCCCTGTATAAAGCTTAGTTTACACAAACGCCACTTCCATGAGAGTGATATCAATAGACACATACGACAAAACCGTAGAAGAGAGTTTTTTTTTTGAAAATCGAATTGATCGTGTCTTGGCTACTTATTGGTAGACGCAATAAAGGCGCGAACTTTTGGCATTTAAACTTTAAATTTATCAACAAAGTATTATAAAATGTCGAGTGATGAAAGTGATTGTACTCCTGAATTCATTACAACCGAAGCTAATAATTTTTCGTACTATGGCTATTATTTTCTCACAGTAGGTGTAAAAAGTAGAGTATCCTCCTCTGGGCTAAAGGTGTCTTTGCCTTGGGCTAGCTTGAATCCCTCGCTGCATTCAGGATTCTTGTATTAACTCCCTCGCTTCGCTCGTGAGTTAAACTCTTAACTCCCTCGCTGCGCTCGGGAGTTAAATCCCGAATCCTTCATTGCGCTCGAGATTCAATATGACGCCCGTGACATAAGACACAACTTTAGCCCCTCGGTGCATAATCTACTATTTGTCTCTAGTTTTCATTGTAGGTAAAGCAAATAGTATTTAAAACATTATTCCAATTAAATTTTCAATATGAGCACATAAATCTTCACTCCAATGATCACGAAAACGTTATCAGTAACAGAGTATTTTCTTGATTTCCTTTTTAATTTTTCTCACGGGCGACTACGAAGGTTACATGAATGAAGGTCAAAAGGTCAGTGTCTATTCGTCTGGTCTATTCTTAACGTTCAGTGAATTTGTGTTAGAATATTATTGATGTTGATATGTTTCTCATAACTTGCGAGTGTTCGTTTCGATTTTTTTCTGGAAATTCGGTTGGTTCTATATCAGTTTCAAGAGCAACTTTGTTATGTCTGCCCCAAGGATTAGCGTTTTTAGTGTAGGCTGAAATAAAATATGTTATTCGACTCTGCGTCCGAAACCATTTGGCAAGCCTGATTTTGAATACTCTGCTAATGTTTCAGTGATTATATTTCGTGACTTGACTATAGTATTTGTTCTAGCTCCGGATGAGGCACTAAAATAATGGATTATACCAAAATAGATCGGGATGTTTTTCGGTTCGTATTTTGAAAAACTTGCACCATCTTTACATACCAAGACCCCTCCCTGCTTCGGAAAGCACGTTAAGCCGTTGGTGCCGGCTGTCATTCGTGGATCTTTGACAATCGTTACGGGTCGTCAGAAGCCCAAAAATCTGACAACCAGTCTTACCAAGAGGTTTTGTATTACCCAGTGTCTGGATTGTGGAGGTTAGGCAGTTGCTCCATGTAAAACACTGGTACTCAGCTGCATCCGGTTAGACTGGAAGCCGAACTCAACATGTTGGGAAAAGTCTAGGCAGACGATTTTGAAAAACTTTAAAATAATCCATCACTTAACCCATTCCATGAAGTACTACTCAACATCTATTTATCACAAACAGCCCATCAAAACACGTGCAACTGCACCGCTCAATTCAAACGTGTCGCCGCATTAATGTGTGCACATCCTTACGAACAAACGAAACTCAACCTAAAGACATACATAGTTTATACAACGCGGGGGACAAAATGGACCAATTGTTTTACCTCAACGGCTCTTTTGGGGCACCAACATAGTGTGGGCAGTTGCGTGACTTAATTAATTTATAAAGGCCACTCTTTGAAGCCGGCTGTGTACGCGGACGCGAATTTGGCGCAAATATTAGTGGAGATGGTTTAGCAGGAAATATTGGGTTGAGGCTGGCTCTGATGGAAGAGGTGTATTTCTTTTTTAGTTTTTGATGAAGCTTCAGTGAATACCTATATGTGGGACGCGCATAATAGTTGCATCTTTTTGTAACTTATATTTTTTTAATATTTAGTTAGAAAAAAATCAACTTGAAGGTATAATTCAATGTGTTTTGTGTGGTAAAATAAGGTGGAATGTTATTTGAAACAAGGAACACGTTTACGTCTGCGATCTACACAACTTTGATGTTTACTTGTTTAGTTTAATTGAGGGGTGATTTACTATCCTCAGATAAAAGTTCAGTAGCTTCCTAAATATGGCAGAGGGATTGTGGCTAAGTAATAACAGCCGAACGGGTCGATCGATCAGGTTAAACTACGCTTGCCGCGGTTGGTCCGTGGATGGGTGACCATCTTTACATATCAAGAAGACTCTCCGTGCCTTGGAAAGCACGTTAAGCCGTTGGTCCCGGCTGTCTTTCATGGATCTTTGACAGTCGTTACGGGTCGTCAGAAGCCCGAAAGTCTGACAACCAGTCTTATCAAGGAGTATCGTATTACCCAGTAACTGGGTTGTGGAAGTCAGATAGGCAGTCGCTCCATGTAAAATACTGGTATTCAGCTGCATCCGGTTAAACTGGAAGCCGACTCCAACATAGTTGGGAAAAGGCTAGGCAGATGATGAGCTTCCTAAATATGACAGCTTACAGTTTTTTGTGTGTTACATATTTTGTAAAGAAAATAATTATGTTACGAGTAAACGAACATTTTTATTATTAAGATAAAAGTTATCTGGTAATTGTAAAATCGGCCCTAAGTAGACAAAATAATGTTCTATTTGTTTTATTGTAGTGACAGCACCCGAACAAAATCTTTACCAACGCTTTCATCCTTCAAAAATTTTCATCGCAATCGACCACAGTTCTAATAACGCCATTGCAATCTACTTCCTCAATGCAGTCTCATTGCCCTGTCTAATAAACATCGAGACACAATGTGGGCCTGTCTAGTCTTTAACATTTCCACTATGGACTCCTCTCTTCCTATCATAAACCCTCGGTCGCCAGTGCCCGGACACTTGTAACTTCTGCCGGACACTTTAAGGACGATATTTACGTTTTGTTGGCACGCAATCTGTTCGGGGACATTCCATACTTTGTGGCCATACGTGGATTTTGTTTCTTTGTTGATGGTATTGTGGTAATTTTTGTTGATGTGATCGGGGCTATAAGGACGTTAGGGTAATACTTACTGAAGAAGGTCTCTTAGAAATATATCTGATGACGTATGTTGAAGTGACGGTATTTCCCAAGGTTTCCCTGGTTAGAACTATCTAAAAATCTCGTCACTATTAAATCATTCTAAAGACCTGTCCGTTACAGAAATCAAACTCATAGTACCAAGGTTAAGTCAGCTGTGCTGCTGCGAAATAACAGATTATAATCCTGTTCAGTGAGTTTGGTATCCTTATAGAAAAGCCCCAATACTTAACTGTTGTTTTTGAACGCTGCCGTCACAAATCACCTCATTAACATCTTAAACCAATTTCTATAAATATGGGATCATTAAACGGAATTCAATTTATGCAATAAAACATGTTTTATTACCCTTCCATCATTTATAACGAGTTTCACAGAAGATTTAACGCGTGAATGTTGCCACAATTCTGATGTAATTTACCCTAAAATGGAGGGAAATTTTGGAGGGAATCCGCGACGAATATATCACATTATGCTGTTATCACTGTCTTGTACGGTTAAGGAAATTGTTACTTGCAAAGGGTTGAATACATCATACATCACGCCGTTCCGTGAAGGGTTAGGTAGAGGTGTACCTAGAGTACACCAAAATTTCACCAGTTGTGTTTACTATTCTTGTAATAGGTACGGGGCGAGCCTGTTGCCATCAACCGAGCACAAGTCCAGGCGCCGGGGTGCTACTGAGAAATTGTAGATAGAAAAATCCAACAACAGTTTGCCCGACCCGGGAATCGAACCCAAGCTCAATAGTAGCACTTGCGCGAACACGACATTATGTACGTAAGGAAAAATCTACATATTTTTAGTAAAAGAGGTGAAAGACACAATTATATCACTAGAAATAGGGAACAAATAGTTCAACCAGGTTTCAGGCTGGCTAAAGTAGACTCATCTTTCATGGGGTACTTTGTAACCCTATTATTTTGATTTAAAAGAGTGTCTATGGAGTTTCTTGCCCGTTCTTCTCCATAGGTACCTACTACGCTTTGGTATGGGCAACTAGCTTCATTTTTCTGACAGACCGACCCCTTGACAATTGAAAAGTGCCTGGTTTAATTGAAATAAATACTTTGAGTTTGAGTAGACCAACGATGCAGTCGAGGCTGGGGGGAGGGAAGGGTTGTATATTTTTACAAGTAGTTCATACCACAGAACAGATAAAAGTAGTATACCAACTGATATATGGTTAAGGAAGATATGGTTCTTAGGTTCTGGTTTCCTCACGATGTTTTTCTTCCTTGTATAAAGCTTTACTAGCAGAGGTAAGGGTCTGTTATCAAGAGTGACGTTACTTAAGTGTAGTCGACCTTGTAATTGCTTTACCACTCTCAACAACAGCAGTGCGATTCTGTAACCATCTCACCGTGAAAACTTAGGTGAAGTGAGCGTGGAGTGAGCTGTCATTCCAACTAATGTTAGGGATTGACACCATTGACAGTTCACTCTAAGCTCACTTCACCTAACTTTTCACGGTGAGATTTTTACAGAATCGATCGGCAGTTCCTAATAAATTGAAGCTCAACTAAGGTTGAAATTATGTGACTGTGGAAGGAAGAAAATGCATTTATTTAGCACAGAATAAAAGGAAAAAAAAAATCAAAAGTGTAAAGTGCGATTTAAGAAGGTAAACAAAGAAAAATAGGCCTTTTTGGGATTTTCCATCTGGTATTTTTCAGTAGCAGTCCGGTTTATTGTCAGTCTGGATTTGTATCCGGTTGGTGTTAAGTTGGCAATAAGTTCGTCCCCTATAAACTCCAAAACTACCGAACGCTTTTCGAACGGATTTCACGAATAGACGGAGTGAATCATGAGGAAGGTTAATTAAGGTTTTGTGTAAATTGGCTGAAATATGACGATGATTGATAAAAATGTCGGAAACCTGTATTAACACATAAGGTACTACTAATCCCGGTAGTGCGTTCCCGTGGGATATTTTCCGACATCAACGCGGTCGAAGTCGCGGGCAAAAGCTAGTAACATTATAAAAACTCATATCCATGTACAACCCAGCACACAATTCCCATAAAAAATCCAATATAATCATACCAACGCTGCATTACAGATACACACACTGAGTCTATTTTCATGTAGTTGCTCGCATGCTAATGTATATTCAATTTATGGGTCCTATTAAAGACATTGCATTGGCAAGCGGAATGGTTCCCAGTCCAAGCACGTTGCTAGCTCGTGTAAGTCCGACTACGGAATATTAACAATCCCACGGCATGTAGGGGGTTGAGAAAACTGCCTTTTAGCAGACACTGAAAAATAAAATCTTGCTGCTACGCGTCGTGCGAATGAAATAAAGTTTTTGGAGATAGCTTTGCATGGTAACTAGGGGGATAGTGTAGGGATTTTATGGAAGGAGAATTCTGTGAGGTGTGTTTCGCTATTCTTAGATAATATTAAACAAAACACAACGTTGCTTGTTTGTCTGTTCGTGTGTTTACTAGAGGACAACTTGTGATTTTGATTTTATAGAAATTTTGTTTTTCTTGTTAGGTTTCAGTACATAATTTGGCAGTGACATAAGGCACGGCCAGCTATGAGCTAGCTAGTTCTAGACAAGGGGCTAATATACATCTAGACTTCTACAAATTTAATAAATGAGAAAGTTACTGTCTATCTGTTGGTTACCTTTTCACGCCGTACTGAACGGATTTCAAAATAATTTTTGAAAGCCACACGGGAGAAGCCGCGGGCAGAAGTTTATAAAGCATTTAGTACAAGTGTATTTCCTAGCTAAATATAGTTAAAGTTCTATATGTGTACGTAAATATAGATTGTTAGACTGGACACAGACCCCAACATAGTTGGGAATAGGCTAGGCAGATGACGATGATGTGTACGTAAATATAATAAATAAGATATGAGATTATTCAAAAATAAATTGCATGAATAGTTGTGTGTAAAAACTATAACTATAGTTTTTATTGTGCCAAAGACTTCTTTGACAATAAATGTTAAATATGCTTGTGAAAATTTGTACGCTTATAACTGTTAAGCAAAAACATGTTATTATATTTTTAGAGGTATGAGGAACAGGGTGTAAACTTCAGTCATCCTCCATAGAAAAGGGAGGATCCTCCGGGTGTTGTGTCTGGCGGGCAACTGCCCAATGATTGATGTTGGAAAATTGTATCTATGCTAATTGCGCGGTAAACTCTGCTTGCGAAATGCAGGATTTGCGTGACGTCAGTATGACGCGTTGTTCGTATATGGCGTTGTAGATCGCTACAATTTTTTTTTTTAAACGTATTTTTAAGCAAATAAATATTATTCTTATTCTTAGTTAATATAGTCATCCCACTTCTGGTTGCTCATGTAATGATTTGATAACTATAATCGCATCCACTTAAACTTTGTTTAAAGTTAATAAAAAACGCACACACACATAATCAGCCTATAATGTTCCCACTGCTGGGACTCAGGGTGGATTACGGCCCATTCCCTCTCACCGAGAAGAGGGAATGGGCCGTAATCCACCACGCGGGCCCAGTGCGGGTCGGCAGATGTCACATGTCTTCGAATTTAACAAAAAACGCAGTGCTGTAATATTGCACCTACCAAGTAAAGTGTAAGTGTAAGATATTTAGCAAGTGCCAAGTTTCGTCCGGCGTGCGAAGAGGTAATTATTCTCGGAGCTTTAACTTCGTTTAAATACTTTGGAAAGAAAGGATTGCGAGGGGTAAGTAGACGTTATGTATCTTGCTGGAAAAGGCAACGTCCAGTAAAAGTGCATTGGGTTTTCTGCTTTATTTACCTTCTTACCAGAATTTTGTTCGTTTCAATTAATTTGAGGAGTTAACAATAAAAGTGTGCCGTGCTACAGGTATGTGCCCGACCCAGTTCTCGAAAATGGAAATATCACATTGTACTGGGATCGATCCATTATCACTGACAGGACTATCGTTGTCAATAAGCCTGATATAGTGGTGGTGGATTAATTTTGGTCTGGCAGCTACATATTTAATTTTTCCATCAGGAATATCTCAGTAGGAGCTCGGAGTCTGGATTTGTGCCCGGTTAATGGCAATAGGCTCGCCTCCTATATCCTCATACCAACATGAGACTTAAGCATACTTAACTGGCGAATTGTGGGTGTTACTATAGGTACCTACACCTCTGCCTAATCCTTCGGGGATTACTTGTTATGATGTTTTTTTTAATCATTTTTGTGTTTAAAGTGATGTAACACTGTATTTTTTTTAAGTGTATCTGTTTGTTAGTCATCAGTGATGTAGCATTTTTGAAACCTCAAACCTAACTTTCTTTTGTTTTGCAGCTCACTTACTTTTTACTAACTTCAAAGACCGCCTTCCGGTCTTTATCCCTGTATTTTATTTGATCTCTTATACAGACAAAAAATATGCTTGTGGCTAAGTAATAACAGCCGCACGGGCCGATCGGTCAGGTTAAGCTACGCTTGCCGCGGTTGGTCTGTGGATGGGTGACTATCTATACATACCGAGACCCCTCCGTGCCACGGAAAGCACATTAAGCCGGTTGGTTCCGGCTGTCATTCGTGAATCTGTGACAGTCGTTACGGGTCGTCAGTAGCCCGAAAGTCTGACAACCTGTCTTACCAAAGAGACAAAGAGAGAGAGAGAGTCGTATTACCCAGTAACTGGAGGTCAGATAGGCAGTCGCTCCTAAAATACTGGTATTTAGCTGCATCCGGTTACACTGATTGCCTACTCCAAAATAGTTGGGAAAAGGTTTGGAAGATGATGATACAGAACAAAAAAATAAATCAAAGTTGTTTGGGGTCATCTATTTTGGTCAAGGATATTCGGAAGTTCCACCAAAACATCCACTCAATGTACTCGATCTTACCTTACAAGGAAGCAGAGTATCAAATGAGGCGAAACAGCCTAATGAGCCGCATTCCTTAATGGATAGCAAGTCGATGTACCTACTTACCTACTTGAGGCTCGTTGGTCAAAGTTGGGATGGGTGATTAAGGATTCTTGTTGGTTTGTCCGTTATCATAACTTGACTCTCAATGATGTTAGCGTGGAAAGTTGTAGTACATCACTTTTTGAGAAAACTTTCTTAGAATAAATAGTCAGAAATCACCATCGGCCTGCTTAGTTGGGGGGCCTTGTAATCAGCAAATTATAACTGCATAATGCATATGCATAATTGCCATCATGCACCCATGATTATTGTGTGTGAAGTGTATGTTGGAAGCAGTTAAAACTACATATATGTCATAAGCTTTGAAAGGTGAATCACTGCCTCATAAAGTGCCTCAAATACAATTAGTTTATGTAACTTAGGATTTGCCTTTTGTTTAATGTTCCAGTGGTACAAAAATGAAAATGAGTTTGGGGGTCAAAGGTGAAACAAATCATTGTAATGTAATAACCTTAATTTTGTCAAATGTTAGTTTACTGTTCATCACTTTTTCTTTGTGTCGCTGCCACGACTGTATTTCAGAAGGTCAATTCTCGTAATTTAAAACGTTCAAAATCTCTCGGCGACAAACAAATGTCAAATACGTGTCAAAATGTAAGGATATTAGAGGGATTTTTGACAGATTGAGACTGAGATCCGACTGTGAACGTTCTTAAAATTACGAGAATTGCCACTCAGATCTTGTTGGCACAAAATTTCCCCACATTCATTCATTCTTTTTTGGTAAGAAACTTTTTGTTTTGGTGACCGCGTACCGGAAGACGTAGCATTGGAAAGCTCCCAAAAGGTGGACCGATGACCTGGTGAAGGCCACAGGAATTTGTTGAATGTGAGAAGCACAGACTTGGCCGAAGTGGCAATGCTTGGGGAAGGCTTGTGTCCAGCAGTGGACGTCTTTCGATGATGACGTCACCCCAAGTGACGTACAAAAACAAAATACAAGAAGGAAGCTTAAAGCTGTGTTTGTACGAGTAAAGTGCATTGACCTCACGGTGGAGCACACGGTGGAGGTCTGCCCCGCTTGGGCGGAGCACCGCCGTGTCCTCGTGGAGGCGATCGGCAGCGGCGGCGGCCTCTCGCGCCCGGACCTGGTGCAAGCCATGGTCCGGAGCGAGAGGGAGTGGGAGGCAGTCGCCTCCTTCTGCGAAGCAGTCATGCTAGCGAAGGAGGTGGCGGGACGGATGAGGGAGAGAGCCTCCCGTCCCAGCCGCCGCGGGAGACGCCCCGGGCGTCGGGAGTCGAGAGACGACTACCGGCCACCGTAGGCGCGGGCCTGCGGGCGGAGAGCAATGGGTAGCTCACCGCCCGATCAGGACCAGGCCCGTGCCGGACGGCGCGTAAGTGTTCCACGCGCGCCTCAAAGAGATGTCAGCATAACGAGGGGCCCCTCAGGGCCGAAGCCTGCCGGGGCAGCGGGATTGTCCGAAAGGGTTACCGCTGCCCCGGAACATAAAGGGCGAAGGAAGGAACATGGGTGGGTTTTAGTCAGTAAGAGTCTGACACTCCCTTCCGCTCCACCCAGAGCGGGAGGAGTCATTTGATGATTTCCCATCCCAAAAAAAAAAAAAAAAAAAAGTGCATTGACCTGGTGGTCAATGTCACTATAGAAATACAGCTTTACAGTTTCATATTATTTTCTAAATAGCAACATTAAGAGCAAATAGTGACATTTACTGTTTAAAGTACACAATAAGCCTAAATTAATGTGACATTTAGATGCTCAAATATTTAACAAGCGTAAACATCTCCATCGGATAAACGAAATGAGCGAAAAATAAACAAAATATCGTTATTACTACTCGTAATTGCTTACTTAATTTTCAGCGTCTATATCTTCGATACTGCCATCTCCTTCCAACATTTAAGGAGAGAAAAAGATAGAACATTGTAACCCTACCCTTATGTCGAGCCCCTTAGCCTAAGTCGACGTAACAAAGATATTATAAGTATGTCCGTGGGGCTCAGTAATTAAAGTTAACGAACTTGGTATGCAAATGAGCCCTCTTTATCGTTTTTGGGTTAAAACATCTATTACACGACTTTATAAGGAGTCCCCGTGGTGTAGGGTGTGCAGAATACAGGGCTACTTCATTTTGTAGAGTAACCGTAGGATATAATGGTGTCTTTATTAATAAGGGGTAGGTTGGAGTATGTACGAGGTGCATGTAATGTAATCGTAATGCGATGTGGAAGAGTAGTACCTACTTATACGAGTCTACGATAACTATTTCCCAGCAATGTTGAGTAGTTGCAACATGTTAAAAGACTTTATAGCATTGATTTTTCGAAATGGGGGTATTGACCCATCCAACACACAGTGTGAGTGCGGTGCTTCTGATCAGACAAAAGCCTCACTTGCTGGGGAGTCCCTAAGTGCCCCGTTCACCTGCAACTCTGATGACCTAAATAATGCCACTAAAGCCGCAATCAATGTGGCTTAATGGGCTCAAACTATATGTCGCATCTTTGGTTCATTGGTTTAGACTCTCAATTGATTTTTATAATACCGGTGAACGCAGTGACGTCACATGTCACGTGAACGGAATCGGTTGGAGGGGTGTCGATTTTAAAGTTATAAAAGCGCGAGTCGCAAGAGAACTTGGCTCAGAACGATACTTCAGATCGGACCTCCAATGGGGATCGTTGGTTCACAGGTACCTTATTAGTATTGTCTCTAACTATTATTATTTAAACTGTGCTGTGCTATTATTCAAATAAACCTTTGTGCAAGTATTTGGTATTGTTACTGTGTTACTTGAGACCTACGCCATGGAATCTCTACCTCAAGGCCATACTGATGATGGACAAGCTGCGCAGACCTCTCAGCCGTCGACATATATAATAAAAACAACGAAGAAGTACCATCGACACGAAAAGAAGAAGAAGATGGTATTGTTGTGCTAGTTTATTGCTTACGTGCCTATTATTGAAATTCAGTTAGATACATTTTTACCTGTTAGTAGCGGAAGACGTAGCGTTGGAAGGCCTCCCACAAGGTGGACCGATGACCTTGTTAAAGCTGCAGGAACCCGTTGGATGCGAGAAGCACGGGACCGGTAGAAGTGGAGGGGCTTGGAGGAGGCCTATATCCAGCAGTGGACCTCTTTCGGCTGAAATGATGATTATTACATAACATCACTGTCTGGTTATCAAGGGGGTCGCTTCTCAACAGGCTAAGTAAGAATGTTGGTCCTTATTTGCATCATTTTGTCTTTTATGAAGTGTTTTTAAGACTGTCACAAAAAAAAAATGTTTCGATCGTTGGCACCCACCGATTCACATTTACATAGACGCATTCTAAAGTTTATTTAATTCATACTCTCACCTTGTAAACAGTATCTTCGTCTAAAACGTCTGAGTAAACATCACGAACGCTCGAAAAACAAAGTAAAAAGGTTTCTTCAGGCTTCTAAGTTGAGAGCAACCTGTGTTTATGTACTATTGCATATTCTGAAAGGGGTAACGCTCACACCGCTTCAAGTAAAAGGCTGCTGTTTTTGTTTCTGCATGAATATAATCGGAATGGTAATGGGTTCGTTGAGTATTTGCCGGTATTGTTTAGTTAGGTATTAGCTGTTGTGGTGGCCCAGTGGTAGCGGCCCCGACTTGCGAGTTGTAGGTCGTGGGTTTGAGCCCAGGCAAGCGATTTACTTTGTGTAATTTATTTCATTACCACTGCTCTCAAAACGGTGAAGTAAAACATGGTGAGGAAACTCGTAATGGGCCCGCGTGGTGGATTACAGCCCGCTCCCTCAAACCGAGAGGACGCCTGTGTCCCAGCAGTGGGAACATTATAGGCTGATTATGCAATATAAATACAAATAAAAATAAAATAATTCTAAGTATCATAAACATGTTTTCTAAGTATAAAATAATAAGCTATTGTTGGTCTTTATTTTCCTTTGAAACCACTTTAATTATACATCAGACATTAATTATAATTATTATGAACTCACCGATAATAAACGATTTCGAGAAAACCTGAAGGCTTTTCTAATTATGTACTCGATACTCGTCCTTCCCTGAAGTACTAATGAGTTCGATGTCCTGTATAATTAGATTTGTTGTATATTACTTGTACGTATTTCGTAAAGTTCGCAAATCACGTGTAACACATGAACAAAGTATTTATATATCAGACTCGAAAGTGGAACGAACTTGTGGAAAGTGTAATCGTCACTATTCTAAGTTTTAAAATAATCATGTAAAAAAATAAGTTGGATTAAAATTGCTGATTAGTTTTATAGGCTAGATTATAAGTAATTATTAAGAATGTGGTTCTTTTTAATAAAGTTTAAAAAAAATTATACGTGTTAGTATTTAATTTATTTATAGCTGAACTGATTTCTATGTCTAAAAACATTATAAGTGACTTTAATCCAACTATTTTTTTCAAGAATCCAAAGAACTATCCTCAATCCTTTAGAACTGCATGCAATGGTGGCTATATTAAACATAGGTAGCACTAGTTATTACCCTTTTTTTCCAAAGCAAATGGTTATGTTGCAGCAAAATGAAACGTGCTCTTGTATGATTTTAAACTAAACACTGTCTAAAGACAATCCACACTTAAACTGATTTTAATTATATTAAAACATCCACTTTACTTAAAAGCTAACTGTCATAAAATAATAATAATATGTACAAGAATAGGTATAAAACAGGAGAGGATTGTAATAGTTCGTCCATATCGTATCATAATAAATGAAAAAAATCATCCACATCGTTGTGAACAGGAAAAATACTCATAAAGCTGGCAGAATTCTTTGATCACAAAAATAGACCAGCCATTAAATAACTATAATTGTACTTTAACTTAATTATTTTTAATGCAATGGTTTTAATGTGTAATCTTTTATGTATATTGAACCTAACCTGTAATGATAGTTTAAGAGTTTTAAATAAATAAATAAAATAAAATAAACAATTCTTGAACCAATTGTTGTCTGTTTATATATAAAAATTAATTAAAAATTAAAAATAAATAAATAAATAAACAATAAATAATATTTCTATGTAATTTGCAGTGTTTAATCTGGGAATAACTTTCTGAAATAAATGATTATTTAATTTAATTTAAATGTCCAAGGTCAATTGGATTGGATTGGTGTTACTGTTTTAATTAACAATAAACAATAATAATAATAATAATCGTTGTTACCATTCCACATGACGGGAACCTCGTGAAAGATGAGAAAGAGAAACAAATTAAATATCTCGACTTAGCACACGAGGTTGTTGACATGTGGAATGTGAGCTCGGCTGTCATTGTGCCGATTGTCGTATCGGCCAATGGCCTGATGGCCGAAAGCCTCAATGAACATCTATCGACGCTCTCGTTAGGCGGTTGGATCAAGGGCCTGATTTAAAAGGCAGTACTCCTCGATACGGCTCGCATTGTGAGGAGGTTCCTGTCTCTGGAGCCCTAACCACCGGTAGCTTGGACCCTGCTCCCGACATCGGTGGATCACTATTTTTTTATATTTTTTGCGCGCGTGCGCTCTTTGGTCGGTTAACTAGTGTCGGCGTTATGGGAATCGCAAAATAAGTACTAAAGTTACTTGGTGATGGAGTCGGTTTATTAAAATAAATTACACGGAGGAAGATTGCCGACCGACCGATCCCAGAGATGAGAAGTTACTGACTAGCATGTACATTTGAGCAATTATAGAAATCTTGGAAAGGGTCGTGAGCGGCACGTTAAAAACTAAGTCTATACAAAGGTATTTACAGCTAGGTTGCACAATAAAAATAGCACACAATAAAAATAACACAGTTAAATACATACAAAAGAACCGTCGGCATCTCAACAAAACATTAATGGCTATATTACTCTAAATTCTTAAAGTTATTATAAGCAATACACAAATTGGGCAATGAACATTTACCCTACAATAAACCATTGCAATCCTTGAATAACTAAGGAACAGGAGAATACAACACGTGCGGTGTTGCCGTGAGAAACTTAAGGCTAACGGTACATTACAGTTAACTTTAAACACTATTTATATACTAAGTTCACTAAAGTAATACCTATAATATTAACAAATAATTAATGAAGACGCCACAGTACCCTATTTATATACTAAGTTCACTAAAGTAATACCTATAATATTAACAAATAATTAATGAAGACGCCACAGTACCCCCCTGCCAGTGATCGAGATCACGAAAGACTGGCCTGGTAGTAATCAGGAAATCGTACTCGTCTACCAGACCTTCGCGGCCCCTGCGGTTCAGGAACCTGAGGTATAGATGGCGAACATTGGGGAACTGATTCAGGTGCGGTTTGAGAACGTGAAGTGACTTCGGGAGCGAGATCTACGACAATATTAGTAGCGCTGTCCGGATGACAATTAGGATCCCTTAAAAAATAAGCTGGTTTCAGTCTATCGATTGATACCGTAACCTCGCGGCCACGTATATCTAATACGAATGTTTTATCCTTCCTAGAAATTACTCTGTAAGGGCCGTCGTAAGGTTGCTGTAATGGAACTTTGACTGTATCGTTCCGCACCAACACGTGAGTAGCGTTACTAAGGTCCTTGAAAATGAAAGTGCTTTTCTGTCCGTGTTGAGTACTAGCGACAGGCTTAAGGTTATTAAAATGCGAACGTAACTCTTTAGCAAATTCAGTCTGCGCAGTTCCGTTAGTCGGATTGTCACCTAAAAATTCCCCGGGGAGGCGTAAGCTCTGTCCGTAAACTAACTCAGCGGATGTGCTTTTCAAGTCCTCCTTCCAAGACGACCTAATTCCTAGCAAAACGGTTGGGAGAATTCGCGTCCAATTACTGGTTGCTGCATTGTGACATTTTAGTGCACTCTTTAATTGACGGTGGAAACGCTCGACCATGCCGTTAGCTGCAGGGTGATAAGCCGTCGTTCGAAAATGAGACGTACCGATCAGGGCATTGAGATCTCTGAATAGGTGTGACTCAAACTGTCTTCCTCTATCAGTTGTGATTTTAAGTGGTATGCCAAAACGAGCAATCCAATTGGAATAAAATGCACGTGCTACTGTATCAGCTTCTTGATTGACAATGGGAATCGCTTCCGGCCATCTTGTAAATCGATCTACAGCAGTAAGACAATAACGGTATCCCTCAGAATAGGGCATTACTACAATGTCAATATGTACATGATCAAATCGAGATGACGGGAGTGTAAAAGTTCCTGGCGTTGTAACGACGTGACGAGAAACTTTTGATCGTTGACAATCAATACATGCTCTGGCCCATGACTTACAATCAGAATTTATCGAGGGCCAAACAAATCGTGTAGTGATAAGCTTAGTCGTAGCCCTCCTACCTGGATGGGAGGTGTTATGAAGCATATTGAAAACGGACTTTCTGAATGGTTTCGTAATAAAAGGTCTAGCTGTTAGTGTAGAGAAGTCACAAAAAATTGGTTGGTCTGACTCTGGCAAATGAACAAGACGTAATTTAAGAGACGAGTTCCTATTATCAATTAAGCTTTTAAGCTCCGCGTCATTTTGTTGCGAGAATGCAAGAGCTTTCCAGTCTATCTCAGTACATACTGACTCTATGCGAGATAGTAGGTCGGCCGTAATGTTGTCCTCTCCTTTGACGTGACGTATGTCTGTAGTAAATTGTCCAATAAAGTCTAGATATCGAAATTGTCTAGGGGAACATTGCTGATTTTTCTTCTTAAAAGCGTAAGTTATTGGTTTGTGGTCCGTAAAAATCGTAAAACTTCGCGCCTCAACGTAATGTCTAAAATGTTTGACCGCCGCGTAGATTGCGAGTAATTCACGGTCATAGGCTGAATATTTCTGTTCAGCAGGCGAAAGTTTCTTAGAAAAGAAAGCAATTGGTTGCCATTCATTGTCGATTTTCTGTTGTAAAGCCGCGCCTATGGACATGTCGGATGCGTCACTGAAAATAGCAAGCTCCGCATCGGGCTTTGGATGCACTAGCAACGTAGCTTCAGCTAAGCTGTCCTTGCACGACTCAAAGTCACGTTTAGCTTGGTCGTTCCAAGTAATAGGTACTTTCCCTTTTTTGTTGCCGCTCAGTAATTCATGTAAACTAGCTTGGCTACGCGCCGCATTAGGTACGCACCTTCTGTAAAAGTTCAACATACCTAGGAATTGGCGTAGCTGCTTTGCGGTGGTTGGTAAGGGGTAGGTACGTATTGCTTCAACCCTTTCAGGGAGCGGACGCGTACCTGCTGCTGAGACTTGATAACCTAGAAATTCAACTTCAGACTTCCCGAACACACATTTTGCGGGATTTATTACTACTCCGTATTTCCTTAACCTAACAAATACAGTCTCTAAATGTTTTAAATGTTCCGGTTCGTCACTAGATGCGATTAAAATATCATCTATGTAGCAGTACACAAAATCAAGTTCACTTAACACTTCGTCCATAAATCGTTGAAAAGTTTGTGCTGCATTACGCAAGCCAAACGTCATAAACTTAAACTCGAATAAACCGAAAGGCGTGGTTATAGCTGTCTTTGGAATGTCCTCTTCAGCGATAGGAATTTGGTTAAACGCACGCACTAGATCTAATTTTGAAAACACTTTTTTGTCACTTAAACACTGAGCGAAGTCTTCAATATGTCGCACTGGGTATTGATCGGGCACTGTTCTATCATTCAAACCACGATAGTCACCGCAGGGCCTCCACTCGTCTTCACACTTAGGAACCATATGTAGCGGTGAAGCCCACGAACTTTTCGACGGTTGAGCGATGCCTAATTTTAACATCGACTCGAACTCTTTCTTCGCTGCTATAAGGCGGTCCGGAGCTAGACGTCTAGGCTTCTGTGCAACCGGTTGACCGGGTGTAACAATGATGTGGTGTTGAGTGTTGTGCTTGACCGTTTTCTGCATGGTCCCATCAAGGCGAGTAATGTCGACATATTGTGCTAACAGATGGTGGTACGGCGTTTCACCGTTAATTGTTTTGACCGACTCGGTTTCGTACCCAACTACCTGTCCATTAACGGTACACTGGGTAGTTGCATCTACAAGTCGTCGATTGCGCGCATCGACCATTATATTATAATGCGCTAAAAAATCGATGCCAATTATTGGTTTCGATACATTTGCCACCACGAACATCCACGGGAAATCTCTGCGTAGGCCTAGGTTAAGCGTCAGTGGGATCGTACCATATGTAGCGATCTGTGTGCCATTAGCGGCTACTAACCCATAGGCAGACATTTGGCGAGCCGTATGGATCAGTGCCTTTGGATAAACGCATAGGTCTGCACCGGTATCGACAAGAAAATCTACCTTGCTGCTTTTGTCCTTTATAAAAATGCGGCGTGTCGGTGGCTGGGAGTTTGCGTCATCCGCCACTAATGACCTCCGCTCGCGTTTCCCACCGGTGGTGATTTGTATGCGCAGGGTTGCACACACTTCTTTGCTGCAGGGCCGAATTTATGGTGGTACCAACACTTCCACCCTTCTGGTCTCGACCTTGATCGGCCTCTGGAGTGGCTGCGACTTGACCTTGATCGGGAGCGGCTGCGTTCTCTGGATACTCGTAACTCGTCTAACTGGGCCTGCATTTGCGCTAGTAACAACCCTATTTGTCCGTCAGGCGGCGCTGCGGGCTCTTGTTGCGCAGCGGTTACAGTGGCGCAGATATTTCGGCTAGATCGTAGCTGATGGTTTTCGTGGATGAGGTCTGCCATATCCGCAAGGTGATTCAGCGTGGCATCCGTCTTGGTTATCACCGCGTTCTGCATGTCGTGAGCCAAACCTTTCATCCAGATTGCTCGTAGGACGTCGTCCGTTACCGTAGACCCGGCAAGAGTCTTTAGGTGCCGCAAAAATTGTGATGGCGTGCGGTCACCGATCGCCTGGTCCTCGAGCAAAAGCCGTGTTTTTTTTGCTGTTGAGTCACCAAACCTTGTCAGCATTGTTTGTTTGACGTGTTGGTATGCATCTCCTTCAAAAGTCGGCAACCCGGTTAATATGTCGGTGAGCTCGTCCATTGCTTCAGTGTCTAGGGCGCGTACAACGCATTCAGTCATCAAACGCGTGCACGTTACTCCTGCTAATGCCATTATGCATTCTGCTCCGCCAAACCATACTTCTGGCTTGGCCGGATTAAATGGCTTTAACACAACTTGACGTGTATTCGCAGCAGGTTGGGGTTGGTCTTCACCGGCCATTTTGTAATAATATTTCTTCCGTGATAAACTAACACTCGTCCGCGCACAGTTTTCACGATACCGCGCACTAACCGAAGCACTAGGTAACCTGTTGTCTCACGATAGAGATCACGTCGGGGTCACCACTTTTGCGCGCGTGCGCTCTTTGGTCGGTTAACTAGTGTCGGCGTTATGGGAATCGCAAAATAAGTACTAAAGTTACTTGGTGATGGAGTCGGTTTATTAAAATAAATTACACGGAGGAAGATTGCCGACCGACCGATCCCAGAGATGAGAAGTTACTGACTAGCATGTACATTTGAGCAATTATAGAAATCTTGGAAAGGGTCGTGAGCGGCACGTTAAAAACTAAGTCTATACAAAGGTATTTACAGCTAGGTTGCACAATAAAAATAGCACACAATAAAAATAACACAGTTAAATACATACAAAAGAACCGTCGGCATCTCAACAAAACATTAATGGCTATATTACTCTAAATTCTTAAAGTTATTATAAGCAATACACAAATTGGGCAATGAACATTTACCCTACAATAAACCATTGCAATCCTTGAATAACTAAGGAACAGGAGAATACAACACGTGCGGTGTTGCCGTGAGAAACTTAAGGCTAACGGTACATTACAGTTAACTTTAAACACTATTTATATACTAAGTTCACTAAAGTAATACCTATAATATTAACAAATAATTAATGAAGACGCCACAGTACCCTATTTATATACTAAGTTCACTAAAGTAATACCTATAATATTAACAAATAATTAATGAAGACGCCACATATTTTTAAATGTTTTTTTGCCTATTTTTTATATTTAAAAAAGTATTTAAAAATGTCATAAAATAAGAAAAGTAAATAAATAAACGAAGTAATAATTAAAAAACAAGAGCCTCGACCAACACCTGAGGAGGGTCTCGTTGGGCAGCTGGATCAAGGGCTTGATTCAGTAAAATGTAATTTGTTACCTACAGATTACATTTTAAAATATTTTTTAACTGAAATAAAGGAAATAATAATCAAATTTTGAAAAACAAATTAAAGCTTTCTAGACTTCATAAAAAGTTTTAACAAGATTATGAATAACAAAAAAAAAAGGAATCAACAGTATCCAACACTTGATATATATAGTCAACAAAAAAATAACTTTCTACTAAACTAGACACTTTAGAATAGTCCTGTCATCGCCATCGCGCCAAATTAATGGCTACCATTTAGGGACGCCCCCATACCACTTTTTCAACTCCCAGGGACTCTCCTTTGAGATTTGTTATGAAAAAAATGTGCTATATACACTTCTTTGCAAAAAAAAAACCGGCGGGTTTGAATTTTCTACATTATTGGTAATCATTTAGTTCTAAAGAGGTTTTAATAGCCAAACTATGCTGCTGGTGCTCGCACATAATAAAGAGTCTGGGTATGCAAAAAAAGCTAATTCCAAATTCGAAACTTTTGTTTTTCAAAATAATAATCCCTTTTTCACTTTGTGACCTTTTACTTACTTTTCACGGGTTTGCGGTTAAAAGGTTATCAGGCAATTAAAACTATGTTCTCGTTATTTTTAGTAGAATAATTTATGTTAGTCGCATAATCCTAAGGCAGGATTGTGACTAAAACAGATATATCTTTGTGTCGATTGTAATGGCAGAAAAAGCAATAAGAGCTAGTAAAATTATAGCGCTGCTGGAAGAGGGGTGTAGCCAATGTTACGTCTCACAGCGGTTAAACGTGAGTCGTTCAACCGTCCAAAGAACCTGGACTCGATACCAAGAGACGGAACCTCCGTTCAGAGAAGGAAAGGTTCTGGGAGAAAACGTTGCCCACAACCACGAGACGACCGCTTTTTAGTAACTCAGGCGCTGAGGAACCGCAAATGCAGTTACATAGACCTCAAAAGAAACCTTGAAGAGGAACGAGGAACACAAGTTAGCCCATGGACAGTGAGGAGGAGGCTTTTAGCTGCTGATATACGCAGTAGACGACCAGCGCGGGCCCCCAAGTTACTCCGTGAGCACCGGATTGCTCGATTGAGGTTCGCTAGAAATTGCCTATCTTGGACACTAGGTAACTAGAGTAGCGTACTCTTCTCCGATGAGGCTCGAATTTGTCTGAATGATGAGGACCGACGTCGGCGAGTGTTACGAAGACCAGGGGAACGCTACGCCGACATGTGTTTTGAAGATATCACCCCTTTTGGTGGAGGGTCCGTTATGTTTTGGGTGGGCGCAACTTCCAGCTATCGTACCGAGATAGTATTCATTGAAAATGGCTTACTAAATGCGCAAAGGTACATAACACAACCCGCACTGACTGTAATTGGTGAAGATGCCATTTACATGGACGATAATGCTCGGGCCCACCGTTCTGGCGACGTAGATGCTTATATGCAAGAGGTCGGTATTCGTCGTTTGGATTGGCCAGCGCGGAGCCCCGACCTTAACCCCATTGAGCACGTCTGGGACCTCCTAAAACGGCGAGTACGATCTGTCCAACCACTTCCACAAAACATCAGGCAGCTTAAACGTGTGATCTCGGCTGAGTGGGAACACATTCCACAGGACACCATCAAAAGCCTGGTGGAAAGCATGCCAAGGCGATTACATGCCGTAACCGCTGCAAGGGGAGGTCATACTCGTTATTAATTTATTTTTTATGTCTTTTTTTATTAAAATACCATAAAAATATTCGTAGTCTCTCTTTCATTGTACCCATAAAAATGTCCATTTTAACACGACTCTCTGATTACATTGACCAAAACATCGATTCCAGGATATAAGTGTTAAAAACTATATTCTAATCGATGATAAGAAATTTCTAGTCATTTATGCTAATGACATACTAAAAATATTAATATTATCCATAGAAAAGTCAACGACTCTAAGGTGCCGTTTTTTTGCAAAGGAGTGTATATACACAGATCAACAGAATCTAGGGATATCTTAATCCTAAATTATTTACGAATTTATAGTTTAAAATCTTTTTAGTTTCCATAAAAAGTTTATATACAGATTGAAACCTCTTTTATTCTACCTATTTTCAAAATTTAAAATGTAAATAAAAAAAAACAAAATACGATATAAACAATTCGTTACGATAAAGAAAATTAAAATTGTTTTATTAATACTAATTAATGAAAAGGGATTAAATTGTTTTTCTTTTTTAATTTAACGTGCCGTGTGAGCTTTAAGAGTCATGTCACGTCATTTGAGTCGAGATAAAATGTTACGTTAGAAAATGGTGCTATTCAACGCGTCGTTGCTGAGGCCCTACACACCAGCCAAAACGTGATATCAAGGCTGTGGTCACGGTATCGCAGTACTGGGGAAGTGGCTGAACGGCACACGGGAAGATATCGTGTTACTACGCAGAGACTGGATCGATTTCTCCAAATGACCGCCAGGAGACAACCCAATATCACAGCGATGCAACTAGTACAACGGCTCCAGGAGGACCACCAGCTGCAGGTAAGCGACCAAACCGTGCGAAGGAGGTTGCATGAAGTTGGTCTTCATGCTCGAAGACCGCTACATGTTCCAGCATTGCGACGTGGCAATCGCGGTCGGCGGCTTTCGTGGGCTCGGGAGCATTTACCATGGAGTGACGAACAATAGTCTTTGGTGCTGTTCACCGATGAGTCCCGGTTTGGGTTTCATCCGGATTCACGAAGAACACGCGTTTGGAGAACTCCAGGGAGAGTTAGCCGTCTACGGCACCCTCAGGAGGTCCACTTATACAAAGGCGGGACAATCATGGTGTGGGCAGGAATTCGTCTTGGCGGACGAACCCAGCTCGTTTGGATCCAAGGCAGCATGACTGCACAAAAATACCACGAGGAGGTAGTAGAGCCTGTTATTGTCCCACACAGAATCCAAATGGGCCAGGAATTTCTACTCATGCACGATAATGCTCCTTCCCATACGGCGCGGCTGGTGTCGGCCGCTCTCCGAGACCACGATATTCAAGTTTAGAATTGGCCTGCACAGTCGCCCGACTTAAATCCTATCGAGCATGCCTGTGACATGTTACAACGAAAAGCTTTGAGAGATTTCCCGCCAAATTTGACGACGGAACAACAACTTTACGAACACTTGCAAAAAACAGTGGACCTCATACCGCAGCAAGACATTGACAATTTAATTTTAAGTACGAACAATCGATGTCGATGCGCAATTAATGTAAGAGGTGGCAACACTGATCATTAATAATTAGATTTTATAAAAAAAAACAATTTTAATTAAAATGAATAGTTTTATAATAATAAATGAAGTTTTTTATCATACTAATTTTCTACGGCGATTAAAAAAATTAACATTTACATTTAAAACAAAAAATTCACGAAATGTTTTTTATTTTGTATTAAATACCTTAAAATAACCTATCATTCTTCCATTTACTATACCAGAAAATTTTTCATAGATTTTTAGATATTTGATGAAATATAAAATATCCCTAGATTCTGTTGATGTATGTTTGTATACTTATACTTATAATAAAGCAGCAGTGTTTGTTTGTCTGAACGCGCTAATTTCTGGTACTACCAGTCGGATAAGAAAAAATCTTTTTGCAATTGATGGCCCAATTCTTGAGGAAGGCTATAGGCTATTTAACATCTCGCTAAGACTCTTAGGAGCCGAGCAAAAAGAAAAAAAGTAAGAAAGAACGCTAAGCGAAAACGAAGTAAAAGCGCGGGCAAGCGATGCGACGTGATGGGGTGGGTCGGGGGAACAAGAAATTACATGCGGACAAAGTTGGGGGCAGAAGCTAGTTCCTTATATTAGTAGCGGCTGACAGTAAAAGGTTTTTGTTTGTCTGTCACTCATTTTTTGATGGCGAGAATGTATGGTCGAGTTTTTCCTTCAAGCTACGTCCCGTAGGGGCTTGGCAGGGATATTGGATGAGGGTGGCATTTGTAATAGCTGTCGCCATGTTTTTTTTTGTTATTGAATATAAGATGGGTATTTTTGTTCTGTAATTTGTTTTGTGATTTTGTGTGGGCTGTTGTTGGGGATTTATACATAGAATTACGGTACACGTGATACTAGAAAATATAGGTCTATAGTAAGATATAGGTCTTGTTATTAATATCAGGCGTACTTACGAACCAATGGGCCGGTTGTTTCAAACGGTTGGTTAACGTAATATAAGTACGTCAAATAATAACGACTACGTACTCATTATTATTTGACATACGCCAAGGCCATAATTTTGTAATTGTAATTTGAAACAACGCTTATTTTAGTTTGACGATGGTTAGCGCCATTTTTGACGTTAACGCGTGCGTCAAGTGGATGTGAAACAGCAAGCGACATCGTGGCAGATCCAGACGAAAATGGCAGGATGAGCTGGACTGCTTCAACAAGAACTGGCCCTTAGCAGCTTCTCTATTTATGAGAGAAGTGGAAAGAGAGTAGGGAGGCCTTTGCCCTGCAGTGGGACAAACATGCCTTTAATAATAATAGTAAATATCAGACAGGACAGTATTTGTTCCTCTATAAAATCTTCTTCTCATAGATTCATAGAAGAACCTACGGTACCTATTTTTTCTGTTCTGTTTTTTTTGTCTGTTTATATATGTGTGTACATAAATGGTAAAATAAAATAAATAAATAAGATAAAAACTTTTTTACGAAAAAAAAAATCCTGCTAACTAAAAAATTCTGTTGTTTTTTTTGTAAGAAAGTTTTTATTTTTCAGTTTTTAGTTGTACCTACCTACCCCACACATATTCATATATACTTACAAGATTAGAGGTATCCCAATAACAACTTTGACAGGGTGTACCGTGGTATATTGAACACATCTGCGTATCCCTTTAGAGGGGACAGGCGTGATGTTATGTTGTGTGATTGCGTAAACAATGCATACATATGCGATAGCAGTAATCGCGGTTGATTTGCTGCCATTTATTGAAGAGTTCCGTTGCCTGTCTCCGAAAGTCATCATCAGAGGGGTAATTCTCGTAATTGTAAGAACTTTCACAGTCTGATTTCAGTCTCAATCTGCCAAAAATCCCTCTAATTTCCCTACATTTTGAGAAGTTTTTGACATTTGTTTGTCGCCGAGATGAAACTGCGACTAGATTTTGAAAGTTTTAAATTGCGAGATCCTACCTTCAGATCTTTACAAAATTTAAATGGGACCATGAATTTTGGAATAAACCTCTTTCAAACAAAGAAATAATTTTGCAAATCCGTTCATATATGACGGAGTTATGCCTGAACATAATTAAAAATAAATATAAATAAACATCCGAATTGAGAACCTCCTCTTTTCTTTGAAGTCGGTTAAAAATATCTCCACGCTGTTTTTTTAAGACCCCGGTTAGTTTTCTTTTTGTTCCGTTTCTTCGTTATTTTTTAAAAATAGCTTAGAAAATCGCGTCAGTCTCGGCAGCTTGGCAAACCTCTAGGCCACAAAGATCTTATGATATTTTTTTTTAAAGACTTTTACTATTTTTTCGTGAATGTATTTAATATTTCTTTTCGTAAAAATGTTGCTCTTAAAAAAGCTTTATAAAATACTTCAAAACAGCACTTTATTGGAGTCGCGTCAAGGCGTCAAGCGGCTTGTAATATCCGGTCCAAACCAGATCGTTGGCTAAACAAAACGCCGGGGGCCATGTTGGAAACATATACACTTGCAAATTCACTCTTGTTCCAAGTTAGTGCTCTCTGTCTTTTTATCGTAGAAGAAGAGAGAGAGATGGGGTGTTGTTACGCGCAGAATGTTAGAAATTAAATAAGTAATTTTAGAAGTACATATGATATTGTATGTTTGTTGTTGTTTACAATGAGTATTATGTTTATATGTATAAAGAATATAAATCTTCGATGCTTCTTTCCTATTAATTTCTCTCTTAGTGTCATTGCAGAAAAAAAATATGTGTTACTACATCATTTTTTTCTCTTTAAGTTTTGAATTCAAGACTCAATTCAAAGTAGATTCTTTGACGATAATATTAGCCGTTGATATATAAAATTTAAATTATCTAGAAACGTTTTTGTTGTATCATGTTAAGACATCGATATCCGCTGCATCTGTGGAGTTTAGCTAGCCAATTTAAAATAACACTGTACAAAAAAATAATAATTTTAAGACTAAAATAAAATAAAATAAAGAAACTATTCGCTCTCACACGGCGACACAGGTCGCATTTTACAACCGACCTCAAAATCAGCTGGTGCTGGTGCAGCTGATATTATAAATAACATAGTGTTATTTTAAAGTTTCTAAGATCGAACCACAGGGCCCGACCTTTACAAAAATTCAAGAAAGGGTATTTTGACATTAAGTACTCAAACCACCCCGACCGATATATGTGACCCACGGTAACGAAACCATAGCGCGATCTAATTCGATCCCAACGCCATCTATCGAGCAACGAGACAACTCTGCCATCCACATAAAATGTAAAAACGTTTATTTAGTTAAGTACTAGATTTATTTACGATATAAAATCATTTATTATGTTACATTATATAAGCTAACATTTATAATAATAATATGTACATGTGAAAAAATAAGCAAAATAATTATAGGGCATCAAAAAATTCGTCCGTCTTATTTACGATATTGAATATATTTTACAACAGAATAAAGATAGACTCCACATTATTCATTACAATAATTCTATCAATCGTCGTAGAATAAAATTTTATTGCAAGACATTCTAATCTGAAATAGTATTTCACGGTTTCACCTGAATTGAATAGAGTGCGATACAAAAAATCCAGACTACCTAGCACTTTATTTTAGCGACTAGGTTTTAAATTCTCATATCTGAAGAAAAATGTGAAAGATAAGTTTGTTGTAATTTATGTGAACTACCCTCGCTTTGTTCTTGCACTTTAGAAGTACTTTAGAAGTAGAAATAGAATTCAGTTCACTATTTTTGTGGTTACCTATTATAGAACCGTCGTACTTTGGAATTCTTTCAAGATTGCTCAGTTGCTACGGCGTAGCGCTGCCGTAGAATAGACCAAATCATAAAATATGGGTTCAGCCGTACGTATGTGCTCGTACATGAATAGTACAACTCAAACTGTGTATAGTTTCACTTTGAAACTTTTTCGCTTTCTACGTTTGTACACTTGCTACGACGTAGCCATCATGTCTACGTCAGCTACGGCGTAGCAAGTGTGTAGCTCTACATGGTTTAACATCAATATCACAACGAATAGTGTACGAACTCACGGCCCTCTCTTACTCACTATTCCTTTATTATACACTAGCTTCTACCCGCGATTTCGTCCGCGTGAAATTTATTGTATTAACATAAAAATATCCTATGAGACTAGGCAATTAGCTTCCTATTAGTAAAACAATTTTTGGATCCGGATCAGTAGTTCCGAAAATTACCCCCTACATACAAACTCACAATTTTTACCTCTTTATAATTTGTTGGTATAGATAATAACACACAAGATTGGTTCTTAAATAAAACACAATTACCAATTGCCATTTTAATTTAAGTGCCAGTTCAGAAAATACGATGATAAAATTCGTGCCCCTTAATTATGTGAAGTATATTAGCGGCCACCTTGCGCCCTTGGGGCCCGGAATGTCGAAGGATTAATGGGGCCCCGGGCGATATGTCCGTTCTCATTTTTAGCTGAACTTTCCAGTACTTCAGTTTTGAGTGTTCATGGGCAATGTTATCTGTTACACTCTGAAGTATTCGTGGGGATGTTTTGAAGGAAATCAAGGGTTCAAATGGGGGAAAGGAAGCCTTACGTGGTAAAGGACGAGATTTTTGTTCACCGATCCTTACATTGTTGTGTGGAATATTGTTTTAAGGAAATACGCATTTCAGTAAAGGTTTAACGTTATCAACTATACAGCTAGGTATTTTATGTACTAATAATAAAGAAGCAAAGATTAAAAGACACACACAGACACATATCTTGAATGAATGAATGAAAAAGCTAAAGAGTTTGTTCGTTTGTTTGAACGCGTTAATCTCCGTAACAACCAGTCGGATTAAAAAATTCTTATTGCATCTGATAGTCCAACTCTTGAGTAAGGCTAGAGCCGAGCATAGAAAAAAAAGTTAGTAAAAGTTTATTGTGCCACTTCTTCTTCCAGCGAAAGCACTAGGAGGTGGTGAAGGGCGGGCGTTTTAGGGGACTGTCTTTTGTTGTTTTGACGTTCGAAAAGTGCTGATTCTCAGCCTAATTTGAATAAATGTAATGTACACATCTTCATGACCTACAAGTAACGCAAAAAAAGCAATCAAAACTCTGTTTAATTACAATTACTTAACACCTACAAAAGAATTTTACACTAAAACTAAACTATTTAACCTAAAAACATTATATACATACCACACATGTATACTAATAAAGAAAATTCTAACTAACAAAATACACTCACAAATCACTTTCAAACGCAAAACTTACCACTACTACGCTAGGAATAGGGATAGTATAGAACTACCTTCAGTTAGAACCTTGTACGGAAGGAGAACCATACAGTTTGAGGGAGCGCAGCTTTATAATAAGTTACGTAAAGAAATGAGAGATTCCTCATCAATGAACATTTTTAAAAATAGACTAAAGTTGTATTTGGCCCACCAACGAATACCACTGTATGTACGACAGATCGAGCGATAACAATGTTTATTACAATAATATTTTATTTTCGTTAAGTTTCTCATATTTAAGTGAACTATGTATGTTCTTTTTTGAGTAATAAACTTTTTTAAATCGAAATTATTTTTGATTATGATTTTGCGCCTACCACGCACCACTACTACACATGCAGTTCAGTAAAACCAAAATTCACAATACGAAGTCACGCCTACTCTCGCAATTCAAAAATCAGATCGTACTACACAATCGATTATAAACCGTATCTCATCAAATAGAACGTGCATTTACCATGCACCGAACAGCTTACTCACACTAACCTACTGTTTTTTATATTTCTATATTCCTCTCACTCCAAATTTCATAACCCAAATATTTCACCTAATTGACTTTCTTATAAGTATTTCTTTCAACCCTATCCCCTCGTATTAACTATTCTATTTCCTTAGTTAATATTCAACGAACGTTCGGCCCGGCAACCTTACGGACTAACTTCTTAGCCCCCACATTCTGTGAACGCAGAATTATGATATTTTAGATATTTGAACGCAGCCAATTTTGTGGTTTAAAGAGAATCGCGCTCCTCACGAGACACGCGATATTGTTTCTACTTAATTTTATGCAGATTTTGGGTTATTTTTAGTCGGTCTTTTGGTTAAATTAATGTGCAAATATGCTAATTTTAAAATATTGTTATGTACCAAAAATTCGAAGACCCGCATGGTGGATTACGGCCCACTCCCTCTCACTGAGAGGAGGCCTGTGTTATTCCTAGTTTTTCGACGTACGCACGAAAATTCATGCGATGGTAAAAAACATTGTCAGCAATTTTGACAGTGGTACTAATGCCCAGATTACGCCAGACATGGAAATGTAGTTCAATTCAATTCAATTTATTTATTGCAGTTAATAAATATCCATAATATTACATAAAAACAATATAGAACATAAATTTAAAAAATACAATAATTTAAAAATATGTATTATAAAATTTAATCGTAAATGTCAGATCATGTATAAAAGACAAATGAAGTCAAATAATAATAATAATCAAATATAATTTAAACTGTCAAATAATAATAATAATCAAAATATAATTTCAACAGAAATAAATAGATAGTCAAAACACATAAAATATTATAGTCCCTATTATAAGTATGAGGGGCCGCTAGCGTGCAGCCGCATCCACCTTATCAACATTGGTGAGTCCCACCTTTGGGACAAAGCGTTAAGAATACCATTCGGGCTGC
Organism: Apamea monoglypha; assembly: GCA_911387795.2. NCBI lineage: Eukaryota > Metazoa > Arthropoda > Insecta > Lepidoptera > Noctuidae > Apamea > Apamea monoglypha. Next base: position 17,509,186 of record OU426917.1, on the reverse strand, counting down.
CACGCACACGCCTTAACAGCGAGGCGCACCTTTTTCTGATTATGGCGAAAAAATCATCAGTCTGCGCCTCAGCAAACATAGCGAAAGCACTACAAACCCGTGGCAGCCCCAACAATATCCTAAACGCATTGTTATACTGGACACGCAGAGCACTGTACCCCCGCAATGTAAAATTAGTCCATAGGCTGAACGTGTAGAAGGGCTGACAGTATGCCTTGAATAATGTTATCAAATGTAGGTAATAATGCTACTCGTGGCATGATTGTTGTCAAATAGTGTTTAAAGCTTTTAGTAAGTTATTCAATTATTTTTCATGGTTGTTTGTTTAGGGCTGATTTTCCCAACGAAAGATATCTTTTATCCGTGAAATAAAAGTCTGACAGTTTTTGATGAACAAAACTGTCTAAGATTCTAAATTGTTTCTCGGATAAAAATATCTGGCGTTGGAAAAAACGAGTTTTCTTAAGCGATAAAATATTAATAATTACATCGTTCTCTTTGACAACCATAAATTCAAATTGCGAACCATCTGTATAATATTGTCAATTCCTATGGACCTTTAGACCCCATTATAATTGGGCCCTTCAAGCCGGATGTTTAAACATTTAAATTTTTGGCAACCGATGTTCCGTGGACCACTGTTTTCGAATACAATGCAATTTATATTAAAATAATTATGATATACAATGACATAATAAAGGAACAAAGAAAAGGGTTTTTTTTTTCTTAGGAAAGTGAATACATCACTCTACAAAATGCTATTTATGATAAACATAATTTGTCAGAACCCTTTTCACACATTTGTATACAAGTCATATCTTATGAATGTCTGACGCTACCCTGTTCCGACTATGCGAGAGGGTTATTTTTCTACCCTCGAGCTAGGGGTGTGAAGTGGAAAAGGGAAAAATGGACACTCACCGGTTTTTTGGAGGCGTATATTTGAATTACGCTGGAGCGTTGTCCATTTATTAAGTCTAGTTCAGATTTTATATTACTAGAAGTGTCTATTTGGGGATTTTCTAAGACTTGTTTATTTTCACGAATTACACAAAACGAGTCATCAAACTCTGTTAAAATAAACAAAAAAAAACTGTAGTACTGAAATGAAAAATACAGAATATTTTTTACCGAATGTAAACTCTTTACTGATAAGTAAAATTGATAGACATTTATTGGAAATTCTCTCCAATCAATAAATGATAATTATACCTTCAGGTCGCATAATTTATTCAGAAATTATCGACGATGTCGTTAAAAACTCCTTATTGCTTTGTCTCATTCTAATTTCAAGGTCAAGTGTGGATTAGGTTCGATTCCCGCACGGAACAAATATTTGTATGACCTACATGTATTTGTTCCGAGTCTGGGTGTTTTTCTATCTATAATATGTATGTATTTACAAAAAAAAAAAAAAATTGTATATAAGTAGTTTATCAGCCATCTTGTTACCATAACACAAGCATTAGGTTGCTTAGCTTGGGACAAATGGTGCTGTGTGAAATGTCCAGGGATTTTATTTATTTATTTATTTATTTATTAGGTGGATTAGGAAATGATGATAAATAAAATTTGTAGGTACGTATTTGTTTTATTTATGTCAAGCTAACGTTATCAGTTTTTTTTTAACTAACTAAATAAAAAAACTCATAAATCAGCCCTAAGGCTGATTTTAAAATAATGTGATAACTTTATTTGACGAATAATTTTGAAATTTTGACAGTAGTTTTATACAAAAACTGTCAAATGTCAATTTTATTCCTCGAATAAAAGTTATCTGGCGATGGAAAAATCAGCCCTAACTTGAGTACTGGGCCAAACAAAGAAAAATATATTTTTAAACTATATTTGACATTACACGCTAAGAAGATTTTCTGCTCGAGTTTTACATTTAGTACGTAACTGCTTTTTTTTCCTTTAGCCTATATTGTCCCACTGCTGGGAGAAGGCCTCTCCCATCTTCTTCCACCTTTCCTTGTGTCGTGCCTTCTCCGTCCAATCGGTCAGGAACGAGTCCAAATCGTCCCGCCAGCGTTTCTTAGGCCTGCTTCGGTGACGACGTCCGTCTTTAGGCACCCACTGTGTGACGACTTTGGCCTATTTGTCTGGATGCATCCTACAAGTGTGACCCGCCTAGTACCACTTTCGCCTCGCAGACTTGGCGCCGACGTCGGCGATAACTGTCTTGGAGCGTATTGTGGTGTTGCGAATTTGGTCGGTGAGTTTAATTTTTAAAATACTACGCTCCATCGCTCTTTGACAAACCTTGAATTTGGACTTCTGAGCCTCTGTCAAAGACCAAGTTTAGGCGCCATAGGGTAGGATCGGCAGGATACACATGAGCGACGGCCGTCAGAGTCATCAGGGGATATCGCATGATCTCCTACGAGGCGGCCTGCGTACTGGCTGGATCCCCGCCCTGGGACCTCGAGGCGAATGTACTCGAGTCATTGTATCGGTGGCGCGAAGAAGCGAGGGCGCGGGGCGAGCGACCGATGCAGCGACACATGGAGCTACGTCGGTCTCAGCTTCGCGAGGTCCTGGTGGCGGAATGGCGGGACAGGCTTACACGCCCTACCGCTGGCCTCGTCACCATCGAGGCGGTCCGGTTGGGGTCGGCTTCCAGTCTAACCGGATGCAGCTAAATACCAGCTGTACTTTACATGGAGTGACTGCCTATCTGACCTCCACAACCCAGTTACTGGTAATACAACACCCCTTGGTACTGACGACCCGTAACGAATGTCAAAGATCCACGAATGACAGCCGGTACCAACGGCTTAACGTGCTTTCCAAGGCACTTAGGGGTACTGCAAAAAAGTATCATAATCTAAAGTAAATACAGAAATACATGCGATCTCAGGTAACATACAAACAATTTAGTATAGTTTGCACATACGCGTCCGAGTCCATTAATCTAAGGTCACAGTGGACCTTAATGCAAACGATGGGCGACGGGCACCATGCTAATTCACTACCTTTTCGATTTATATTACCTTATATGATACATTATGTGTAGCGACAAAGGAACGGCTCGGACAGGGAGGGATCTTTTTGGTAAAAAAAACTTTTATGTATCCCTAAATATGTATAACTATCTGAAAATGAGTATGTTTCAGGTTTATGAAGAGGTTTTGGCACTAAGTGTTCATACACACAAGCAATACGCGTTAACGGGAGAGGCAACTGCAGAAGTTGACGATTGTCGACGGCTGCCGTTGACAACATGCCGTTCATGTACTTGAGCATCGTACTCAAATACATGAGCGACAAGTTGTGTGTGCACAGTTTGAAAAAAGACACGAGTAAAAGTCCACTGCTGTTTGAAGTGTTTAGCAAGCTATTAATTATGATAAAGTTTTCAAATTTTTGTTAAGACACCCGGATATTTATCATTACCAGCGCAACTAGTACTCGAGCACAAACCTTAGGATCTATGCCGGTTGCATCACATTTGCATTTATGAATGGCCAAACAACGGGACTAAATAACCAATTTTGGCAGATGAATTGAATATCAGAATATTCAGGGTCAAATTAAATTATCTAGCGAAACTCCGCGGACGGGATCGACCGACCGCAGTTGAAATACTTGAAATATCAGTATTGTGTAAACTTCACAGATATGATGGGTATCGATATCTCAACACGATAAAGAAAATAAATATTCTCAGCTCATACTTCAAGTAACAAAACATCCAGCGGTCGTTAAGCCCCAAACACATCCAACAAATCTTTTTTGGTGTTATTCTATAGTGTTTAGATATCGATACCCATCACGTCTGGAGAGTTTCGCTAGCTAATTTAATTTGACCCTATATTGTTATCAGCAAACAGGTGAATAATAAGCACTTTGAAAATGTTCATTCTTCAGTTCCAAATTTAAATTCTAATCTCCACCATATTGCCACAAAACATTACACCGAGATTCAAACTAGCTTCATTCTTAAGCCATATTCTGACGTCACAGTGCTCAACTCCACGTTAAGTTTGAGAGCATAGCACTGCAATATCCGGACGGAACATATGTAGTGACGTCATACGAGGAACGAACGCCTTCTAAGACAGCGGCCATATTGATTCAGATCCGGTTATTGCAATGCTTATATGAAACAGGAGCTTTGGTGAGAAGGGCATCGAATTTGAGAAATGTGATATTCTTTTCGTTATAAGCGTAACATTACACGGGAAAGGCGACTAAAAAGAGGTATTCACAAGGCAGGTGTGAGTGGAAACAGCGAGGGGACGCCCTGGAATGACATAGTGTGACCTTATTGGTGATGTTCTTCAGAAAGGCCAGGTGCATAGTACTCGCAACCGACGTGCGTGTATGACCAGAGTAGCAATTCTCGTAACTTTAAAAGCGTTCACAGTCTGATCTCAGTCTCAATCTGTCAAAAATACTTCTAATTTCCCTCCTACATTTTGACAAGTTTTTGACATTTGTTTATCGCCGAGATGAGACTGCGACTAGATTTTGAACGTTTTAAATTACGAGAATTGGCCTTCTGATGTATGACCATAAACGAAGCAAAAGGAGTGTGTAAGGATCGTAGCGGGTGGCATTCTATAGTTTCTACCTACCCCCATGGGAAGAAAGCGTGAGTTTATGGATGGTTGTTTGTATTATACGTAGGTATGATAAGTAAAGTATTTTTTGGTAGTTTGCCCGACAGTTGTCTGTTGGTAACAGGTGTCCAATTTTTAAACTTTTCTAAACTGTTTAATTTTTAAATCATCACTCCGCACAGTGAGAAGTGGTGGCACAGTGGTCACGGCCCCGACTGACGGGTCGTCGGTCGTGGGTTCGTACCCAGGCAGGCACTTTACTTTGTGTAATTTATATTCATCACCACTGCTCTCAAAAAAACGAAAACATCGTGAGAAAATCGGCATGTCCTAAAACCAAAAAATCGAAGACACGTGAGATCTAGCAACCCGCACAGGGCTGACGTGGATTACGGCCCATTCCCTCTCACAGAGAGGAGGCCTGTGTCCCAGCAGTGGGAACATTATATGCTGATTATACATCACATCAGTATGCCACTTCTGTTGAACACGTCAATGTATTAAAGCAAGCTTAGCTGCCCTCCCTTTTGTTTGAGGATAAATGGTTCACTAGCTACAGTTCGAAGAATAATTTCTGTATCTAGATACAATTATGGGTAATTGCGTAGCACACTAACAGTTACTAGATACAGAAATTATTCTTCGAACTGTAGGTCCAAGTCCAATGCACCTTTTTTTTTTTTAACGTGGAGAAATGCTTATGCTTTCTGCACTACCACGGGGAGATAGTGCAGCTATGTGGGACTCTATCCCACTAAAACTCCACGGTGTCCTTCTCTGCCACTTACGGCGGGAACACGGGCACGCGTTAGCACTCATCCGTGAATCCGCCGCGGCTGTCCGTCACCGGACCCTCCTCTGGGGAAGTCCAAAGTCCCTGTTTTTTTTTTCCGAGGTGGAAAATCCTCATGGATGTCTGCCGCCCTGGGGCGGACGATCCTTCCGCAACCCCCGACTGGTGCCGGCCCGCCATCGTGGGCCTCCTCGGGTCAGGGGTGAGTGAGGTGTTTGACTCCCCCCGCGACGTCTAAGAGGGGAGCGCGTGGAACACTACGCGCCGCCACCTCGGGTCCTGATGTGTGGGGGGACCTGGACCTATCTAGCATTTGGCTGGAAGAGGGCGTTGTCCGCCCTCCGCCGACGCCCGGTGCGCCTGCTGCGGGTCGGGTGAGTGGACGAGATCTCCCTCTCCCTTTCCGAAGCCTCCTTCTGCGACACGACTGTTTCGCAGAAGGAAACCACCGCGTCCCAGGCCGGCAGCTACAGGTCACTGCCTACTTCTGAGATGAGGGCACGGCGCGGCTTCTCCCAGGCGGCACACTCTGCCAGCGTATGCCGCGCCATGTCCTCCCGAAGTCCAAAGTCCCTACCATAACTATGAATAAACTAAATAGTAAGTCTGGCTTACGTCACGGTGCTTTCTGCAAACTGACGTTCATGTAACTACAGCCAATGAAAACATATCGATGCCAAGCGTATCACGAATCTGTGTAGGTATCTACTTGGGTATTTGCGTAACACATTAACAGTAGCAATGGCTTTCATTTTGATTGTTCAACAACATTCATTGCGTTATTTACGTTGTAAAGTAAACAAATTCTTCGAACCTAATTATAAAGCAATGGATTGGCAATATGCTTCGAATCAGATTGTGTTTACGCTATTGGAATGCAGAACATACAGGTTCATAGTGACTTAAAAAACTCATAGTTAACCGAGTGACCCTAGTTTGCATGTCAGTTTTTGTCCAAAAACCTAATGCAGCCCACACAAAAAATCGATAAACTATTAATAGTCGTCCATATTCCGAAGTAAGACACGTGTCGGATATTACACAGTCTTACATCGTCCACAAACTGGGCACGTACCGCGCAGTGTGAATACTCTGCTGTGACGGAAAATGTCTTTAGAATATGGCAGCAACATATTTAGCTTGTGTCACGTCTCGCTGCAGTTGGAAATTGTTTTGCGAAAGTTTTCTTATATGGTTCTTAGAGAAAAGATTTTGTTTTTTTTCTCAATTAATTTTTTTACTGTAATATTCTTCTTCTGAGCGTGTCGATGGGAATTAAATGGAGTCGACCCAGAATTTGGCTACGTTCTATAATATTGACGTTTTGGGCCATTCGAATGGTTTTTTTGGGTATGGGGAATAAATTATTAAAATTTAATTTAGTTCAGTTTCTTTTTTAGGCTATTTAATTAGATTGGAATCTAGCCAACGAATTTGGGAAGAGGCCCTCAGGGTATTTTGTAACCATTATTTAATGTTATATAATCACAAACTTAAGTCCATTTTTATTGTGTTACCTAATGTCTCGCGACCCCGTGACGCAAGCTAAGTAGCGCATACGCAATGAGCCGGAGTATGGGCGCGCTAAATTGTCTCTCATTCTGGCGCGACAAATGGAATTTGTGGGAAAATGTGCTACTGCATAACATGATAGTGACTGCGAAGGGTGGCGCTCAGTTCATCTTTTTTTAAGAGGTCGGTAGTTTGAGCAGCTTTTTTTGTGTAGTCTAGAATTTTGTAAAGATACAATCTCTTTTAGATAGACCGAATACACGGGGGTTTATTTATAAATGTTGCTTCATCATCGTTATCATTTCAGCCCGAAACCACCCGCTGCTGGTTATAGTCCTCCCCTTTTTTCTGCAATACTTCCTGGTTCCGTGCGTTAATTAAGTAATGATTCAAAACCAGCCTATACTGTTCCCACTGCTGGAACACCAGGCCTCCTCTCGGTGAGAGGGAGCGGGCGGTAATTCACCACGCAGGCCTAGTGCGGGTTGGTAGATGTCACATGTCTTCGATTTTTTGGTTCTAGGACATGCCGGTTTCCTCAAGATGTTTTCCTTCACCATCTTGAGAGCATTGATGATGAAATAATTTACGCAGAGTAAAGCACCTGTCTGGGTTCGAACCTACGACCTTCAACTTGTAAGTCGCGGTCGATAACACAGGGCCACCACTGTTCACTGAATTCCTGGACAAGGTTAGCTATAAAAGCAAGCTCGGTGAATGACAGACAAGAAAAGACGTCATAGCTCGGTGAATGACAGACAAGAAAAGACATCATAGCTAAATTCATTTCACAATACATTTAGACGCGGTAGGAGCATATATATTCTCAACATCCGTGGGTGTAGCAGTTATGAGATGCGTGGGTGTGAAGCAAAATTCACTATATTATTTAAAGAGCTCATTCGTAAAGGATTAAAAGCTTTTGATCAGATCAACAATAAGTAAGTAAATAATTATTTATTTTACTCAGGGCTGATTTTTTAATCGTCTGATAACTTTATTCGAGGAATAATTTTGAAATTTCGACAGTTATTTCATACAAAAACTATCAAACGTCAATTTTATTCCTCGATTAAAAGTTATCTGGCGATAATTTTATCCGAGGAATAATTTTGAATTTTTGACAGGTCTTCCATACAAAAACTGTACTCGATCACTGAACATTTTGGCCTGACCCAAGACAAAACCTAAGTTTATGCGGGTTATGTGCTGGTTAAATGTAAGATGTGGATCAAAGTGACCCTAATTGCGTAACACACTATCAATCTCAATCTGAATCACTTTGAAGGATATTGCTAATCCATTGCTTCATATGTTCGAAAAATGTGTCTGCTCAACAACTTAAATAACGCAATGAATGTTGTTGAACTATCAAAATGAAACCATTGCTACTGATAGTGTGTTACGCAATTATCCCGCAGTCAACATAAGACAATAGCCTTAAACTGTCTTGCAATGAAGCCTGCAATAAAGCTGTATCTACACTACAGAATCCACTTCCCCACAGGCAAATAAACCGATTAAGGGTAATTTGTAACACTGTCTACTGTGGCTGGGCGAGCGTATATAAATCATTGTTTGTGCGTATTATAACAACATTATTTCGTATTAGTGCACAATCTACGTGTTTATTGTACATCCAGTGTGGCGGGAGTTTTATTTTTCTATTTGCACAAGTAATTTATTAGGTGGTGAAGCCCCGGGGTGTTTGTGTTATATTTATATTCTGTTACTAAGATTTATTGGGTGAAATATTCTATTTTTTATTTTATGAATTTTTTGTGTTGTAATGTAAAGGGTGTAAAGGATTATGGGTGTGTGACATTTTAATACGAAAATAACACGTTGTAAATGCTCGTGTTTTATAATATTAAACGTAACAACAACAAGGGTATACCTTTATTTCCTCTTCTAAAACACTTGAAATACATTCACCATGTTTACATACAGGATTGAAGTACGGACGGCAGCACATCAAGTTACTACAATCTGTCAAATTTCTTTAATAGATTTTCAACTTTATCGCTAAAGCATTAAGGTTCAAGGTTGATTGGGAAAATTTGACAGTTTCGGGTAGCTTGACCTGCTGGCGTCTGTACAATTGGTAGAATTCTTTGATAGTTAGACTCCGCAGTCGCGATGAGTATCGTTATCCAAGCAAGATAAAATAAAAAAATATAAAGATTTGATGCTTTTTTTGGGAGGTCAACGACTGCCGGTTAGTATTGTTACTTGAAGTATGAGTTAAGAAACTGTTTTCATATTTTTGATTGTGTTTTAGATACCCATCACGTCTTTGAAGCTTATAAAAAAAAGAAAAAGATTTTCTAAGCTGATATTTCAAGTGAATACAATAACTGCGATCGATTTCCCCACATAAAACATCAAAATGGAGCCTTTTGGCCTCGTATAGGATTTTCTAGGATTTTCTGTTTCATTTTTCTTTTTGTTACTTTTTTATATAGGTAATTTAGATTTTTATTTTTTTATTTAGTTTAGTTTGTGATCTTCCTGTACGAGTCGCAATAAAAACTTTTTACTTCTATAAAATAATTAATTTTTCTATTAGTCACGCTTATTTATCGATACCCAACGCGTCTGTGGAGTTTAGCTAGCCAATTTAAAATAACCCTTTATAATCTCGTAATGACAAAGGCCCAGCTTTGTTATTTATCGATACAGTAAAAGGCACCTGTACCCTACCTGTTTTATGTTTGCCTTTACACAGGGGAAATAAAACCACCCTCAATATCCCTGAAAAAAGTACCCTTAACACCCTTTAATTAAACATTCAGATAAAAGCTTAAAACAGTTTCATTAAGTCGTTCAAAAGACAAATTCGAAGGGCAAAGCGCAGTATAATTAATTAGAAATTATATAAAACGTCTTATTGTTCGATAAGTAAATTTTAAAGAGGGGAATCCCCGTGAGAATTGGCCAGGCCTGATTTAACGGGGTCCGATTTATGTTTCGAGGGCACGCTAGAGGCGCCAGCAGGGGAACGGTACAGGGGACAAGCGGGGAGAGACTGGGCGGTCTTATTTGTTTGCCAGGCTTGGTTTGTTGTATGTTCATGCGATAAAGACTGTATGTCTTTATCACATGTTAGTCATTTAGGGCCGATTGTTTCAAATGGTTGGTTAACGTAACATACGTACGTCAAATAATAACGAGTACGTAGTATTAATTATTTCACTTAAGTCATGGCCATCATTTTGTAATTTATCATTGTCTGCTTAGCGTTTTACCAATTATGTTGGAGTCGGCTTCCAGTCTAGCCGGATGCAGCTGAATACCAGTATTTTACATGGAGCGACTGCCTATGTAACCTCCACAACCCAGTTACTGGATAATTTTGTAATTGTAATTTGAAACAACGCTTTTTTTGGTTTGACGATAGTTAGCGCCATTTTTGACATATACGCGTGCGTCAAATGCACGTGAAACAACCCGCTCTTATTTTAGTACCTACTGTAAATAGTTAGTTATTTTGTACAAAATGGATGCATTTTCATTATTTATCTCCGTTCCTTTATAACTTGCGCCGGAGTGAGCGACTTAATTGAATTTAGCGATATACGCCCCGTTCCGGATTTAGAAAATGCTTGAAAACAACAGGACGTGTATTTAATATAACTTGTTTACACGCGCAGACGAAATCAACAAGCCCCCATTGTAACAAACAGGTGATTTGGAAGAAGTTACCGTTATTCGGAAAACCATTGTTTAAATAAATTATAATTCTTTAAAATATCGTATCTTTAAGTGTATTTCTTTGAAAATCCATCATTTGCCTAGCCTTTTAGCAACTATGTTGAGGTTAGCTTCCATTCTAACCGATGTCGATGCAGCTGAATATCAGTATTTTATATAAAGCGACTGCCTAGCTGACTGCCACAACCCAGTTATTGGGTACGATATGCCTTAGTAAGACTGGTTGTCAGACTTTCGGGCTTCTGACGACTGTTAAAGATGCACGAATGACAGGTGGGTCCAATGGCATAACGTGCTTTCTGAGGCACGGAGTAATGGAATGGAATGATTCGAGTCTTTTTTATACAGCTAATAAAATTATTACACCACATGTTAAAGGTTCCCAAATTACTCTAGGCTGATAAAAATAAATAAATAATAATATTAGTGTGTGGAGTGTGTGTCCCCTTCTTTTTTTTGGGATGGGAAATCATCAAATGCGCTCTGGGTGGAGCGGAAGGGAGTGTCAGACTCTTACTGACTAAAACCCACCCATGTTCCTTCCTTCGCCCTTTATGTTCCGGGGTAGCGGTAACCCTTTCGGACAATCCCGCTGCCCTGGCAGGCTTCGGCCCTGAGGGGCCCCTCGTTATGCTGACATCTCTTTGAGGCGCGCGTGGAACACTTACGCGCCGTCCGGCACGGGCCTGGTCCTGATCGGGCGGTGAGCTACCCATTGCTCTCCGCCCGCAGGCCCGCGCCTACGGTGGCCGGTAGTCGTCGCTCGACTCCCGACGCCCGGGGCGTCTCCCGCGGCGGCTGGGACGGGAGGCTCTCTCCCTCATCCGTCCCGCCACCTCCTTCGCTAGCATGACTGCTTCGCAGAAGGAGGCGACTGCCTCCCACTCCCTCTCGCTCCGGACCATGGCTTGCACCAGGTCCGGGCGCGAGAGGCCGCCGCCGCTGCCGATCGCCTCTACGAGGACACGGCGGTGCTCCGCCCAAGCGGGGCAGACCTCCACCGTGTGCTCCACCGTGTCCTCTGGGCGATCCTGGCAATGGTGACACCCGGGCGTTTCCTCCCGCCTGATGATGTGCAGGAACCTCCCGAAACTTCCGTGTCCGGTGAGGACCTGCGTCAGGCGGTAGGTGAGGGCGCCGTGGCGCCTCTCTAGCCACTCCTCAAAGAGGGGTCTTATCGCCGCTATCGCGGCGTGCCCTGCGCTGGGTTGCGACAGTCGCTCTTTCCATGTCGCCATGAGATCGAGCCGGAGGTCCGTCCGCTCCGCAGCAATTTGCCGCGGGAGCGGACTTTCCCCCCGGCGTAGTGCCTCCGCGCGCCACTCATACAGGCGCGCGAGGACTATCGCCTCCAGATCCCATGGCGGCAGTCCGGCAAGGAGGCTTGCCGCCTCGCGCGAGATCGTGCGGTAGCCCCGGATTAGCCTTACGGCTACCACCTTCTGGGGCGCGTTCAGGTAGTAGATATATTATTATATATATTCACAAGGAATGCATTATTTGTAATAAGTTATAGGTGTTAGTATAATTTAAGTTAGGATAAGCGCATTTACCGCATTGGGTTATATCCTGTAATGGTACATGTAAGTAGATAAATAAATAAATAAATAAATAAATATCGATTAAATGGGATTGTCAATAATATAGTGAACGTTATTAAATTCATATGAAAGTGCAACAAAAACATTTTTTTAAATTTTTTGTCTTTCTGTCTGTCTGTTGATCCGGCTAATATCAGAAACGGCTTGACCGATTTAAAAAATTTGGTATGGTGATACTTTGAGCCCTACGTTTTATTGACATACCACTTGGGCGAAGCCTCGGGTAGAACCTAGTAGACAATAAAACGGTATTCATAGAAGTTGTAGATACTGAAAAAGGAGCAGTCCTTTATTTTCTAGTCTTTTGTAGATGAATAACCAGCCAGCAGTATTATAGTCAGCTCCTCTTAAGTCAAAGGGAACTGAGCGGAGGCACTTCCTACACTTTCCAAGGTCTGCTAAGTTGGAATTGTATGCCGCGACGTAGTTCACGAGAATAGCTTTAGTAACTCATTCAAAGGAAATGCTGAAAGCTATATGTAATATCGCTCTCTATATTACCTAAGTAATTGTTGTTGTTATGAGCCTGTGTTGTCCCACTGCAGGGTAACGGCATCCCGACCTCCTTCCACTTCTCCCGGTCTACTGCGATTGTGGGCCAATCCTTTAAGAAGGAGTCCAGCTCATCGCGCCATCTCTTTTTAATAATAAAGTAATATTAAATTCAAAATCCAATTGCCAGTTATGTTTTAGTACCGCGAGGGGACGAGCCTATTATCTGGGATCTAATCCACACTCAGGGCTACTACTAAGAAATTCCTAATAGAAAAGCCCAATACAACTTTGCCTCACCTGGCGATCAAACCCAGGACCCCACGCGATCACAAGAGCAACGAAGCAGTTCAGGAATGTCCCAGCAAATTAATTCCCGTTCAATATTATTTTCTCGTAACCTGCAAATAAGACAACAGGCAAAGTTTCAATGTGTAAATCGTGCCAGACTTAGATAGCTTCGATGTCTAAGACTTTGTTCAACATATTATACACCACAAAGTTTGTAAGCGGAGTTTGATTATAGCATAAGTACGCCATACGTTTCAGCTTCGGCGTTTTCTGTCGGGTGGAAGGTACGAGTATGTAAGTACATACTTACATAGATTTACACAATATGTTTTGTAAGTAGCAAAAGGTGAGCTCCTTATAAGGGCGGTTACAGTGCGTCACTGACTGTCAGTCATTTTTTATATGGAAGAACTGTTAAAAATTCAATATTATTCCTCCGATAAAGTTATCTGGCGATGGAAAAACCAGCACTAAGTAGATATTGGGACACGTCGCGCAAGCACCCGTAGAGCAAAGATCGTAACTCACTAGACGCCTGAGGGAGGACATCGCCGTCGTCGAGATAGACGACTGCGAGGTGGTGTGACGATCTGATAAGGTTTACAGCACAGATATAGCTAGACATAGATAACGCAAGTATCACGATCTGTATGAAAACCAAGCGTGCCATTTTTTGACTACCTACTATGACGTCACAAGCACTCTTTCTCACTCACGCTCACCCAGCCTGCAGTACACAGGACTGAGCGCGAAAGTGGCGGCTTATGATTCTGCATCATAAGCTGGGCACGCGAAGTAGTTGCTTTTGCGTTATCTATGTCTATCTATATCTGTGGTTTACAGGGTCATTCGAATATAAGACCGAAACTGTCTTTTTTATAAGAACGTGTTACTGCGACAAGAAAAAAGTGTTTTCTTTCTATCTGGCAAAGTCATTCTAACACGAAAAGAACTATTGTGGCTAACCTCGTCCCAGCATGAAGTTATTATCAACTTTATTAATATAAACTTACAACTAACCTCCATAAACCAACAATATTTGTAAACTTAACCCCATAAAACCCATCATACAGTAACCAGTATCAATAGAGATCACCATCTAATCCTGTAGCGATAACATTGTATCAAGCCACTGTAAGGGTTAACTGGATGGTAGTTAAACTACAGTTAAGCCCCGTTAACTGTTCAACCGATAGTTATAGCGGGTCAACGTCGTTAAGTATTTACGAGACTTGTCCAATCACAGGGTGACATTTTACTCGTATTGTGGACATTGTATTGTTTTCGGCTTTATGAGGGTAAAGTAATTGTTTACTTGTAGTTGGGGGTAGTTATGTGATATTTGATGACGACCGGATATTCACTATTACTACTACTTCTATTAGTTATTGAGTTTAGGTTTCTGCTTAGTGATAGGTAGGTACCCTGTAAAATTTTCAAAGTACTTTTTTTTATATGGTAGTTAGAGCAGTGGTAATCCAGTGTTAACAACACCGACTTCAAGTTAGGTCGTGGGTTTCATGCAGGCGCTTTGTGTAATTTATTTAATCATCAAAACCGGTGAAAGAAAACATCGTCAGGAAACCGGGGGGTCTACTACGAAGTGCAAAGTGCGAATGATCGGATCGGACCGACACATGGCCGAACCGAATATTATTGAAAAATGCGAAAAAAGTTCGAATCGGCTCAGTTGGGTCGGGACCATAGTCAATATTCGAAAGAGTGTAGTAGGAGTGTAGGATCGGGACCAACCGAACCAAATGGTAACTTCGTAGCAAGAAACGCCCGAACATTCGGCCGATACCACTTCGGAGTAGACCCCCTGGACTTCTACCAACTGCACTGGGCCCGCGTGGTGAATTACAGCCCATTCCCTCTAACTTGCATAATACTTAGAGAGGTATTATGCAAGTTAGAGACGAGGTTGTGGAGTTCAAATCCGGACAAGTATCAACGTGATTTTTTCTATACATATTGTTTTTTTTTTAAATTTATCTTGGACATTACTGACATCGGTAAAGGAAAACATCGTGACGAAACCTTGACCTATAGTTAATATACATAAGTCTGAAATCGCCAATCCGCCTTGAGCAAGCGTGGTGATTAATGCTCGTACCGTCTTTGTATGAGAAGGGGCTTTTGCCCAGCTGTGGGATAATAATAGGTTGGTATTCTTTTATTATTAAGACCAGTTTGTCAGGTTATTGGTGGCAAGCGTGTCTGCTGAGCGTGACTTGGTTGAGCTCGCTCCCCACAACATGAGACTTCGATAGATGGACTTGGATGTACAGTCAGGGATGTAATCAATTATCAAATTGACACACTATACGTCAATATGTTGTGTTCGTACTTTATTCTGTATTAGCGACTGTGTTATAGCCATTTTTTCCTGTGACTTGAATATACAGGCAATTTTAGTTGGTAGTCAATTGACTACCAACTAAAATTGCCTGTTTATTCAAGTGTATAGGTATATTCGTTAAACGATTAACTTCCACGACTTTCTACCAATGCCTTTTTGTTTATTTTTGTTTTTGGGGGAAACCTTCAAAAGGCGCCTGGACTTTGGGGAAAAGGCCAGGGAGTTTGGGATTCTTACCCACTAAAACCACCCCGGTGATCACCATCAGGACATGGAGGGGGTCCCGTTACCTCTAAATAGACCAATCCGGAATCCTCAGTGTAACACCTAGGGCACATCCCTAGGGAGACTATAAAGGGGTCTCCCCTGAGGTTCGCTATGCACGGCAACACGAGATACCGTGTGCCACCGTATTCCCTGGAATCACTTGGTAGGCAGTCAGAGACCATTGCCTACCCATTCCAGGCAGGATTTTATATTCTGTTAAGTTACATTAAGTGGAAACTTTTCCACGATTCGGTTGTCTATTATCACTACGATAGCTTAAAGGTCACCTAGTAATTATGACCTTTTTGTCTTTTAGTTGCCCCGACCACTTGAATTGATCAAAGCTGACAGGGCTTAGATATGAGATTTATTATTAAATCATCGGCTTCTGAATCTTGTTTGAAACAAAGTGGTTTTACTATGAATTTGTCACTGAATAGGTATCTATTTAATCAGTCAAACAGTTTAACCGAGACACTGCACGGGATTGAACGGGTGACCCGTAAACCTCTAGTTGACTTTCAGTTATTTGATTATCACTACATCTTAATAATCATTTTATAAAGTACGTTTAATGTCACAACGATCAGAGGGACAATTCTCGTAATTTTAAGAACGTTCACAGTCGTATCTCAGTCTCAATCTGTCAAAAATACCTCCAAAATCCATATTTTTGACAAGTTTTTGAAATTGATTGTCGCTGAGATGAGATTGCGACTAGATTTTCAATTTGACGTAAATCTTTACCTTTTATCCCACAGTGATTGAATAATAAATTAAGTGAACGACTAATATTATTTATAAGCCATTAAAGATGCCAAATATTCATTAATAAAGGGCTTATCATGTATTGATATTGCAAATCTTACCCAAACTAAACAGTTCAATGTGAACAGATATTGTCCATAAGATAAGTAATCTTATAATGACTATAACAGTATCATTATTTTAAAGGGATCTTAATAAACTACAGTTAACGAGATTTTAGCGGTACTTATGTTAGGGGTCCATAATATCATAAGTTTGTAAAATATTATCGTTGTTAAACACGACGAACTTAACTCAAAAGGGATTAACCTAATTTCAATCCTATCCTTCCTTCCTACTAATAATCCTACTAATATTATAAACGTGAAAGTTTGTATGGATGGATGGATGGATGGATGGATAGATGGATGGATGGATGGATGGATGGATAGATGGATGAATGGATGGATGGATGTTTGTTACTCTTTCACGCAAAATCTACTGAACGGATTTGGATGAAAGAACAATGGCAGCCACCCATACATTAATTTAGCTGAGATTTAATTCTTGCGTCTTTAAATGAAAAATATCTTGTTTAACTCGGCGTCAACTTCTGAATTAGTTTGTGCAAGAATTTTTGTTCGAGAAGTCCGAGAATAATAGAAATTCAGTCATGAACTTTTGTAGGTTATGTTTATGGTTAGCGTTGCCCGGATAAACCCGGACATAGGTAGGCTTTCTGATTGCGTGTCCAGCCAAAATAAACGGTGTCTGGCTTGTCCGGCTTTTGTTAGGCTTTTTATATTTCGCAAACGAGCGAGCGCCGATGACTGATTATGACAATAATCAAAAAGCTTGATTTTACATACAATTTTTTTGTCGTATCTATTAATACTGAGACACAAAATCCTCAATAATGTAGGGTGTCCGGCCTTTCTACCCAAATGTCCGGCCAAACTCTGTCCGGCTATTAGGTTTGGCGACCTGGCCAGTCATTAATTGAAAGTAATTAATTTATTTTTACACTACAATATTTTTACCTCCCTACAAAGAACACTTCCACTTATAAATAAACGTTATTGTTAATTCATTTACTCCTTTTTGTTACAACAACAAACTAAAACTGATTTTATTACAATAATACTGTACTTACTGTCACTTGGCAGAATAAATACAAAATGGCATCACTAATTGTCAATGAAAAAATCAAAAAACTTTTCATTTAAAATAATTTTTTTATCCGGAGTTAACTAGGTAATGTGATACTTTGAAAAAACGTAGAAAAATAATAGAACTGCCTTCGTATATAAGTCACTTTTAGACGCTCAAATTAAAGTCAGCTAAGCTTTCGCCATTGTTCTTTGGCACACAGATGGTTTATAACCAGGATTAACATATAGGATAGTTTTTATCCCGACATTCCCACGGGATCGAAACTTATGCGGGTGAAACCGCGGGGCGCAGCTGGTTTAAAATAAGGGGGTTATGTAAGAACCAGTTGCAGGGTATTTTAGAGTGATTCTTAATCTTCGCCTCTGCCTAACCCTTTGGGAATAGAGCCGTGAATTAAGCCTACATGGTGTTTAATTGCTTGTGGCAAGCTGAAGCAACAATAAATGTCGCACTGTCTAAATAGTCATTTGTTGCTTCAATTGTGTTGTATGCCACAGGCAAGAAACTTAATCTGCATTCGCGATTTATTTGCCAAAAAATGTAAACAAATATGAGTTTATAGAAAATTAACTTTAATTTCTACACAATAAAATTCAGTTTACACTACAACTTCAAACATTTTTATAACTTTTTCAATAGTGCTAGTCACTCTGAAATCAACTTAATTACCATTAAAATAAAGTTGAGATTTGTTTAACTTGCAATAACATCACTAAGAAACATTAGTTTGAATAGCATACATAACCAGCCTATACTGTTTCCACTGCAAGGACAAAGACCTCCTCTCTTTGAGTGGGAGTGGGCAAAAAACTTGCATCGTGTTAATGGGGCTTTATTCTTCATATGATTCTTCTTTAGTGTTAACTAGTCAGCAAGATGGTAGCGTGATCACAGCCTTAGGTGCCAGAATATAGCCAGGGGTCTACTACGAAGTGCAAAGTGCGAATGATCGGATCGGACCGACACATGGCCGATCCAAATATGTATTAATGAAAAATGCGAAACAAGTTCGGATCGGCTCAGTTGGGTCGGGCCCATAGTCAAGATTCGAAAGAGTCTAGGTAAGATGTAAGATCGGGACCGACCGACCCAAATAAATTACTATTTGGTTCGGTCGGTCCGTACGTAGCAGGAAACGGCCGAACATTCGGCCGATACCATTTCGGAGTAGACCCCCAGTGTTATCGTTCTGTCTATCCCTATCCGTTTGCCAAATGTACCGAATACGGCAATCCCGTTTGATGACTATTACCAGGATCATTTGGGCCCAATTTTGGCAGAGAATGCCTCGCTTGCCGGTATAACTATTGTTAAAGCTCAAACTCAAATAATTTATTTCAATTAAACCATTTAGAGGCACTTTTGAATTGTCAAAATTAAATAGTCGGTCAGTTAGTCACAAAGTTGAAAGCTAGTTGCCCATTTGAAAACGTAGATCTCTATGGAGAAGAACGGTCAAGAAATTCCAAGGACACTCTTTTAAATCAAGATATTATTACAAAATCCTGGGTACATTATTCTTGTGGCTTCTATATGTGAGAATACTGAAAAAAAAACAAATGAAGAAACAATTTAAAATATAAAAATTAAAAATAAGCCCTGGCAGTTAAGATATGACCATTCTCAACCGACGGGGCCCGTTCACGAACATGACGCGTGGATCAGCACCATCCAGCTCAACCAACAATTTTGGAGGGAACCGAATGATCCAACACACGCGCCACCACCAGTGAGACGTTTAAGTGAGCATGATGTGTGTTATTGTTATAAGGTTCTCGCTCGCACTGCTCAGACTGTAGGATTTGTAGGTCGTAGTTTTGAACCCAGACAGGCGCATTACTTTGTGTAAATTATTTTATTACCGCTGCTCTCAAAACGGTGAAGAAAAACATCGTGTGGAAACCGAAATGTCCTAGAACCAAAAATTCGAAAGCATGTGACATCTACCAACTCGCACTGAGCCCGCGTGGTGGATTACAGCCACTTGCCTTCCAGCGGTCCGAGCAGAATGTTACCAACATTATATACTGATTATGCTACTTATGCATGTCTTTTTATTTTATTCATCTACCGTCGTATATTCTGGGTATTCGCCCCTTTTATTTTCAATTATCTGTCACACTCCATCGTTTGTACCATCTTTCTCTACTCTTGTACCTAGCCACCAATTGAAGCAATACAATGTAGAATGCGCCACAAGGTTGCACACATAGATACTCGTAAGCTATAGGTATCCTAGTCTAGCCCCAATCCAACTACTTATACCAAATTCCTAGTCATAATGCTCCATGTACAGTGTATTACGCCTGTCATGGACTACCCACATTGCACGCAGAGTGATTTCTGCGGCGACACGCCACCGCACGCGACTGAATATTGCACAACATGACACGTCAGCCCGCAATAGGTGGCCGCGGTTTGATCGTTTGCCAAATTGAATTACGAATATTAGGTTAGGTATTTTTAAAAGAAGAGCAATTTTTCATGTCCGTATATGAAGCAGACTATACAGGGTGGCAGGAACATCGACGCGCAAACTGAAATCATGAATTCAGCACATGATTCTAGACCCCCTAGTGTAGAAATATCTTATAGGTTATCCAAAAAAACGGCTGTTTCAGAGAAAATACCTACGCGGTCAAAATGAATTGAATAGCTAATTAAAAAAAAAAACTGCGCAGGGGCGTTCAGACTTTTTTTTTTTTTTTTCTGGTGGGAAATCATCAAATGACCTCTCCCGCTCTGGGTGGAGCGGAAGGGAGTGTCAGACTCTTACTGACTAAAACCCACCCATGTTCCTTCCTTCGCCCTTTATGTTCTGGGGCAGCGGTAACCCTTTCGGACAATCCCGCTGAAGGGGCGTTCAGACTTATGTACTGAATCCATGTACCTGTGTGTGTACCTGTATCGATGATAAACTGCCAACTAGGTACCAGTAACATTAGTAATCTTCATTTTTTTTCGGAAAGAAAAATCGTTTTGGTAATTCACTTTTACCTAAGTTAATTAAAACTTTATGAGAAAGCCTATCTAAAGCTCAGGTGTAGAGGCTAATCTGACGTAGAAGAAACGCGAATCATAAATCATAGCGGAAACTTCTACTGTTGAAAGTTAGCCTCATAATGAATTATATAAAAACATTACCCTACTTTTGGGCTTCATCACAGTCAGACAAAAATTACGTTTAGTAAATAAAAGGAAAAGAAAGAAAAAATGTTTATCCTGCATAAACAAAACGCATATTACAAAAACATATGACATAAAATACACACATACTAAGTACCCAAAAGCCTCGTATTCAAGCAATGAAAGGTTGATGTTTAAACGTATTGATGATTGCAGTTTCTGTCAGGGCCCCAATTTTGTATGGTAATTATTATTTCCCGTGAAATCTTACCACGTGCAAACCACGTCAATATCGCGTCTTGTTAACGGCAAGGAATCGAAAAGTCAACCGTACGGACAACATGTATTTTTACAGTTCAAACCGCGCCAACTTCGTGTTCATTTCGCGCGGTTTCGTTCATTGTGTCATGGAGAATACGTTAATAGCAGATGTCGTGACTACCTAAGGAATTGATATGGTTTCGAAGTAAGGAATCATTAAGTAGTCATAGTAAATAAGGGTCCTGATCAGTGTCTACGCCACGCTATGGATAACTTATTTCAGTACTGTACAAATAAGTTATCCATAGCGTTGATTCGTACAATTCGTGACGCAGGTACCTGCGTCACGAATTGTATACGCAACCAATAAAATTATTTCTCCCGATCGACTGTCCTAGGAAATGTTTTTTCAGAACATTAAGCAATCAAAAGAAGTTAGAAAAAGCACTTAGTAAGCAGTTGATGAACTGACACAACGTTCATATAACTGTAAAGACCCACTCCCATAAAATCTCCACATCGAAGCAAAACTCCTATAATTCCTTTGGTAATGTAATAAAAAGGTAATCACAAACGTTTATGGAGTGTGGAGGTAGCTGAGTCGATGATCAGACATCGGCTCGTAAATGGGACATAAAAACTGTTCGGTGGATTGTGAGACCGAACAACGAGGTGAGCAGATGTAGGAAGGTAGGTAGTTTGGATGCGGCAATGTCTATCTATTGGCTAAGAGTTTGTTTGAACGCGCTAATCTCTGAAAGTAACTGCCGGATTTGAAAAAAAACCGAGTGTGCTTATGACCACACGACTGAAGTGAAACTTCTTTCTCAAAATATTAATTCATTAAATTGTTCAAAACGAAATAGAATTACGAAAAATAACCAAAGAATCACCGTTCGCGTAACGCTAGTAAACTCCCAAACGAACTACTGACTGAGATATTTCACTTACTAGCTATAAGAGAAAGAGAGAAAGAACTACACTGTGATACAGACAATAGGCCTGCACTGTGCTTAGATATACGGAACGTATTTGGCTATGAGAGGAAGAGAGAAAGAAAATGAGCGCGCGCACTGCTTTCTCTTGCTTATATACCCCACTCAACTCCCGTTCGCCTCGCCCGATCACACTTTTCGTAACCCTTACGTCACGCGTTCGCCAGCTTACTCCCCAAGTCAAGCATGCGTAAAGAAGTTTCACTTCAAAAAATTGAACCTAATTCTTGAGGAAGGCTATAGGTAACTATAGGTAACTATTTAACATCACGCTAGGAACCTTCAGGAGCCGAGCTAAAAGCAAAAAAAAGTCAGAACACGAAGTAATAGCGAGGCCGGACGATAGGATGCGACGCGGTGGCTTGGGGTCGGAATTCACTCGGACGAAGTCGCGGGCAGAAGTTAGTATCTATATAAAAAGAAAACGTTTAATTTTTTGTATGCTTGTTTGTTACGCTTTCACCCTAATACGGCTGAACGGATTTGGATGAAATTTGGCACATGGGTAGACCCGGACTTGGATTAGGAGATAAGATACTTTTTTATTTCGATATTCCTATGAAATCGAGACTTATGCGGATGAAACCGCGGGGCGCAGCTAGTAGTTTATTTGAACGTAGCGACCCAGTACTATACTATATTCGCACGGTTTTTACGAATTGCTAAAACATCGAGATTTCTTTATTATTTGTTATTTAAATATTAATGTATTATACAAATAAACCTTCCGGAACAAATTCTCTAAATGATGTTGAAAACCGCTCCAAAATCCGTTTCGTAGTTTAAAAGAACAATGCGGTTACACAGACAGTTACGGAAAGCGACTTTAATTTATAATTATGCATACATGAAAAATGCAAGACCATGGTCGCGGTTGATTAGACCATTTCTTTCTACCTGTGGGCGACAAACTATGCGGATTTCAAGTCACTTCTCACTTGGTAAATATGCTGACTATGAATTATAATCATGTCACAATACGAATAATGGTACCTCAGAAGACAAAATCAAACTGGTTGCTAATGTAATATTGTATTATGTAATTTTTTTTTGACATTGATTTACATTCTGTAATTACTTAAAGTCACACCCGGAGTCATTACTCTTTATTTATTTATTTTTTTAAGAAAATCGTCGACTTTTAAAATGTTTGTAAATATGTGAGAACCATGTATCTATCATCATTTTAGGTTTTATTAACCCATTTTAATTCCTTTACCTATTGTGGTATAGTAATTTTATTTTAGGTGCATCGTCTTCACATATAATTATATAATTATGCAAAATATTGGAAAACATTTTAAAAGAGTACCGGTGGAGTTTCTTGCCCATTCTTCTCCATATGAAAACTACCTTTTGGAAGGGGCGACTAGAAACAATTTTATTTTAATTTAATTTTTGACGTTCATAAGTGCCTTTTATGTGCCTATTTGAAATAAATGATTGGTCTTTGACTTTGAAGCACATTACCATATCTGGCGACGATTGCGGGTGGTCTATATCCAGCAGTGGACGTCTTACGGCTGAAATGATGATGATGGTGACTCCCACTGCACGCTAATTACGTAACACACTAGCCATTACAATCTGAATCATTTTGAAGGCTATTGCTAATCCATTGCTTCATATGTTCGTAAAATTAATTTATTTGCATGTAAATCACGCAATGAATATGGTTGAACTGTCAAAATGAAAGCGATTGCTACTGTTAGTGTTTTACGCAATTACCCCGTTGAATGGACTGTTTATCCACGCTAAAAGATCCATGTAAATGGGCACTTTTACTTCTCAGTAAAGGCAAGAAAGTAAAGAAAGATTCCTGCAGATTTTTAGAGCTGCGTCAAGTTGCAGTATCTATAAAACACTCGTAAAATACGCTCAACATTGTCTTTGGGTGCTTCAATGGTTTATTTGTAGACCAAAAACTTTAAACACTAACTTATTAAGTACTAAATAGAGGTTTACTGTACCTCAACATAAGAATGTACAGACGCCAGCACATCAAGTTACCCGAAATTGTCAAATTTTCCCAATCAACCTTGAACCTTTAAGGATAAAGTTGAAAACCTATAAAATAAATTTGACAGATTGTAGTAGCTGGATGTGCTGGCGCATGTACCTCAACATAAAAATGTAATTCAAATATCATGATCATGACCTATTGACATTTTAACTTCACTCAATCAACAATCAATAACTCAGTTCTGGACATAAGCTTCTCCCAAGCTGCGCCACAACACCCTTTCCTCCACCTTCCATATCCAGTCTGTTCCAGCTACCTTTCTAAAGTCGTCGGTCTAATCTAGCTGGGACACCACACCACGCTTGCCGATACGTGGTCTTCACTCCAGGACTCCTCTGCTCCATCAGCCGTGGGTCCTTCGACAAAAATGGCCAGGCCACTGCCACTTCAGCTTGCTTACTCTGTAAGCTATATGGGTAACTCTGGTTCTTTCCGGATAATTTCATTCCTGATCTTATCCTGCAAATAAACTCCGAGCATTGCTCGCTCCATAGCGTGCTGAGCGACCTTTGTGGACCAGCCAGCGCTAGTTGTTTCATAGTAATATGGTGTTATGATTTTTTGCTACCTATCTGTCTATCAACCCCTTCAGAAAATACAAAGTGGATAATAATATGATGATAAGTTAATATTCCCTGTGCCTGTGCCTTTGGCCAGGCCTTGTCCCAGCAGTGGGGACATTATAGGCTGATTATCTGTGTTATGTAAGTTAGTATTAATGTAAATACAAACTTAACAAAATCATTTCGTACTTCCTCAACCCACCGCTATCTACTCAGGTACGTTTTACGATTGCCGGTACGACACGTGTTCTTTAACAGTACGTTACGGGGACGTAAACAGATCGTTCCGTGGTCGTTACGTCGCGTCGACGTCTCACGTACGTCCTTGCGACTGTAAAACTTAATAGTCGCGGTATTTACTGTGTTATTGTTGAACGATAAAAGATTTCGTGGCTTTTGGTTGCTCGTATTGGTGATGGGGTTTATGGTATATCAGTGTAGTCTGGAGTTTTCACTAGACTTTTGCTAAGATTAACTTTGCAAACGGGCTTTTTTTTTCTTTTTTTTTTTCTGTTGGGAAATCATCAAATGACCCCTCCCGCTCTGGGTGGAGCGGAAGGGAGTGTCAGACTCTTACTGACTAAAACCCACCCACGTTCCTTCCTTCGCCCTTTATGTTCCGGGGTAGCGGTAACCCTTTCGGACAATCCCGCTGACTTGCAAACGGGCTTGGTTATCGAGTGTCTGTAAAGCTACTAATAAGATTAGTTAGTGCGCTTTTTATTACATATGAACAATGGTCTTAAAAAAACTCACTGATTCTGAATATACAGGGTTTAAAAGATCACAAAGCCGGCCATCTATGTACGTATTCTGTACATCAAACTAAATAACATTGCACAAAAGTAATTTCTAGGAAACAACTTTTATTTTTGGTGTGAAAAATCGCTGTTTACGGTTGCGCACGTAAAACTTTGTGCTTTAGGTGTATGCAACGTTACAGGAGTTGCGGTATTTAAAGTGAAGTTATAACACAAAACTTGTTTTTATAAAAAAAAAGTTGGAACTTTGACTTTCAATATTTTATTTATTACTTATTGACGGCACGGTTGGCGCAATGGTTGAGCGATTGACGGCTGCGCTGCGTGACGCGGGTTCGATTCCCGCACGGAACAAGTATTTGTATGACCTACAAGTAGTTGTTCTGGGTCTGGCAGTTTGTGTATGTGAGTTTAAACGTTTGTAAACGCACCCACGATACAGGAGAAATTTCTAGTGTGGGGCAAAGTTTAAAAAAAAATATCTCCTTAACCTTCTGGAGGTTAATCGATATACTCTGTCCAGTACAAAAAAAAAAATACCGCAATGACGGGAAGAGCAAGTGACTTTCAACTTCGTTAAGCGTCTTTTTACACCCGTTAGATTAAGCATATTATGAAAAGCCACTGAAAAAAAGTTTCGTGTAGTATTTATTGCTTCTACAAAAAAATATGTGTAAAACAACAACACAACACTTCTAATCCTTCTAGTCATCCAATTACTACACAATTAAGGCCCAAGTCTTCATAATGAACTGCAGAATACGGCGTGACGTCACTGACGTCACGCAGGTGTGAAGTGTCAGCTTGTTCGTTTGTAGTGTTGAGAGAAAAGTCGCGCTTGAGTCGAGAACCCTTACACATATAGCGTTTATGACCGTCTTACGTACGGGCGCGAGTTTATAATGCAGGTTTGGGAGTAAGTGTAGACTTTTCGCGTGGTAGAAGGCATCCCTTGTAGCTAGTGGGAGGATTTGAGTAATGGAAAAACTGACATTAATGTCTTATGTACCTAGGGGTGCGAGTTCATAATGCAGGTTTGGGAGTAAGTTTGTTAAATACTAGTAACTATGAATTATATTGGCTTTTATACATAGGTAGAGCTCGTGGATCTTGTGTCGTTATGGATCGTCAGAAGCCCGAAAGTCTGACAACCAGTCTTATCAAGGGGTATTGTGTTACCCACTAAATGGATTGTGGAGGTCAGATAGGCAGTCACTTCATGTAAAATACTGCTATTCAGCTGCTTCTGTTTAAACTGGAAGCCGACCCCAACATAGTTGAGAAAAGGAGTTTGGGATTGGGAGTGCTCGTCTAATTTAGCATTGCACGCCCCTCCACTAAAATTCTATACAAATATTTAAAATGTGTATGCAAACGTTTGGAATTAGATGACCTCTATCTACATATTACATTGTTATTCCTGCTAACTCTTTTGTTGCTTTCAAGTTACAATACTGCATTACATAACAAATGCATCCTCTCTTGTAGTAATAGGAAAAAACAGATTACTATTCCGCCAGCAAAGTTCTTTAACACTCCTTTCATATGTTCACAGATAGCAACTAGATTCCATTGCAAGTTTCTTTGCATTATCTCTTGTAGATAAAGAGTTCTCATTCCGACGGTACGCTCGTGAGAATAGCCATTGCAGCTTTGTTTACAGACGCTAAGGTAGCAGTGTTTGATAAAGCAATGTCTATTACAACTTCAGTAGGTACTAACACATAACATAACATCACGCTCTGTTTCCCAGAAAGGTTCGGCAGAGGTGTACGGTCACCAAAGAAGATAAGTACCATCACCGACTGTGACAAAGAGTCAGAAAGTTAAATAGAAGCTCAATTATTTTTATTTAGTGTCGCGGGCGCATCATGGATTAGTTTGTATTGTCAATGTCAATTTTATTGATGTGTGTTGTCTTTGGTCCCTGGCCCTGACATCAAGCAATGGACCAAGTTGTCAACAGTTGTTGAGTACGAGGCTTTTGACTACGTTGTATATGTATATTTTTGGTTTTTTTTTATTTGTAACGTGCGTTTTGTATACGCAAATATATAAAAAAAAAACTCGTTTTTCTTTCTCTGTCTTAAAAAGTGCACCATTATAAGCGAAAAAAGTTTTTAGAGGTTCATTAAGGTCAATATGTGGTCATTAAGTTTTGAGAGGACAAGTTAAATATTTCCCTTTATTAAATCAATCACTTTTTTCTTCAAGTGAATTCAGACAAGCTGACTTAGGATTATTGAACTACTTGATGATAATTAAACTACTCCATGAGGGCAACAAAGATCAACATAGTTCATAATCACATCTGTATAGATGTGATGTTATGTTATTATATATCAATATACGGGGTCCCCGACGTCACTAAAAACAAAAAAATAATTTTTCGTTTAGCTATTAATGACATTCCCAGTCTACAAAAAAAAAACAAAACAATCAAAATAATAATATTCAATTAGTCACTATAGCTAGTCGGCTGATTGGCAAAACCCATCGTCGACCCGACCAATCCCTACACTATACAGGGTTAATTTTCAAAGACCAGCCAAATTTAAGGGTGTGGTACAGACCATCAAACTGAACAATTTTGTCCATGGGACCAAGATCGTAATCGCGAATAAAAATTCAGTCGTCCCATACATCTACGTCGAATAAGTATTGAAGTTTTCTATGGGATAGTTGATAAATTTTTCGCGATTACGATGTTGGTCCCATAGAGAAAGTTGTTCAGTTTGATGGTCTATACTACACCCTTAAATTTGGCTGGTCTTTGAAAATTAACCCTGTATAAGTTATAAAAAAAAAAAAAAAATTTCGATGTTTGCATTTAGCTATTTGATCGTTTTTACATACTCGTAGTCTATTGCACTAATATACAGGTATTTTTATTTTTTTCTGAAAACTATTACGACTTGGCCTATTATTGACGTCGACTTCTGGGACACCTTTTTCTCATATGGTATATGTATAGAAGATGCATTGTAGGAACGAATGACGATTTTTGGCCACTTTTCACTCCTAAAATATATTTTGGTCGTTAGTATGGATACGTATTTGAAAACAAGCTGTTTTTATGGATGACAATAAACATAAATATCCCGTACTCGCGTGTAATGAACTCAACTGTATTTTTTTATTCCCTATGATTCTTTGCTTATATATGTTACTTTTAGACTGTTAGCTTTTAAATTATGTAAATATTTTAAGATAATTTTAGTAGCGTCAATCAGTAGATAAGAACATTAAACTGTAGAACTGCAAAATAACTACAACATTTTGCACCACCGAAAATAGGAAACCACAAAAAATTATATCGGCATCACAGCATGTGTTTTATCCGCTCACATCAAGTATATTATCTCTTCACCACACGACTAACGACTTACAAACTACCATACTTCATGCACCCACTTGTCCAAAGTTTTTTCTATTAAAACAAGTTTGAACTGGCCAGGTATTGTACAAGTTAAATTCGCCTCTCGCCACTATCCGCCTCAAGGGAAATACGCGAAGTTAATGCAATTTAAACATTTATTTATATTCATATGTGGGTAGAAGAATTATTTGTGGCAATTTATCTGAGTACGGAACTGTTGTTTGCTGTGTTATAATTGATTGACTGTCGGTATCATAGGGATTTATTATGGTGGAATTCTTCGTGTGATTTATTAGTTGTTTCATGTTTGTAATATTTTTTACTGTTATTGAGGTGAAGAGAAACACCATTTGAAAATGAGATTCTAATAATATTCTCAACTAAGAAGACAATAGCTCAATAGGACCCTTTTTGGCTTGGCACATGTCTTCCTTTTTTTTGTTGTTTTCAATTGTTGGTTAGTTTTAATCTTAGATATATTTAAAACTTTTAAATGTATTTCTTTTTTGTTTTCCTGATGTTGTTAGATTTAATGTCCTTTTTCATTGTTTGTATTTCATATGTGTGCCCTAAATAAATATTTTTTTTCATTTCTTTCAAATTCTTGGAAACATGGATATGGAAATAAGTCTAAAAATACAAGATAAAATCTCATAAAACATAACAAAATTCACACATTCTCAATATATTAAAGTGAATTGACACATCCTGAATCCCAAATAAATAACACCAATTACGTTCAAAAGAGCCATACATATTCACGTCAAAGTAGCATTCTTTCCATTCATAAAATCAAATATTGAAGAGAGCCAACAAAGAAGTATGGCGGCTGAATCTCATGTCCTTACATTTTGGGAGGTAAGTAGTCATGACAAGGGTGAAATGTGCGAATGTCATAAACTTATGGAAGGTACAGACATTGAATAATATATTATTTTACATGTGTCTTGAGTTTGTACGTTGATTTTTCTTGATCATCATCTTGTCTGCTCTTTGTATTTTTGTTAGGAGTTAACAAAGAAGGCAAGGTTGACAGTTTGTGTCAACCTTGCTTGAAGCAAAAATGATATATATCTACAATAAATCTCGCAAATGTGAACACTGCTCAATATGGGTTTCCTATTATATTATTTGTCTAGAAAACAATGCTATGAGAGTCAAACGGATTGGGCGGCATGTAACTACAATAATTGCATGATTGAAAAGTGTACGGATGTAGCCGACGAGTGGAGCCATCTGCGATTAATACCTTTTATTATGTACGCATAATATGGCAAATAAATAATTCATTCATTCTAAGATGTTTTTCTTAAAATATTACAATTCAGGTGCCGTGACCCACCGCACTAAAGGCTTTCAATCCCTGTGACATACGACCTATATATTATTATATTTTCTTAACTGACAAAATTCCTTATACATAACATATGCTTGTCAAGGGACTACTCTTCCCTGATGAATCTCTGCATAATTCAAACACCACCTGGGTTTTCTCAGACAAGGTTGTACCATCGGACCACTTTTATGGTGAAACTTGGAATGCAGGGTGGTGTCACAAAACTATTCTTTCTAATGGATACGTTTGTATGAGTTGGACACAAAAGTACTGTGACGTGAATGTGTAGCAAAGAGTTGTGGCTTTTGTTTTATTGTTGAGTGCATTTTATATATTTTTGTTATTACTAGGGGATGACCTGAGGTTAGGCAGTAACCTCTGTATTGCAACAGCAATACTTTTTACCAAACAAATGCAGACGTTTTAAAATTCATATGTTTCAAGTGATCTAAAAAAAAACATATTTTCCTCTTAAGTAAGTCATAATCATTTTCTTGTTCGTATCCCTCTTATTCTTATTCTTATTTATTTGGGGTCGGCGCGACATATCTTACGGAGTATTACCTAAACATTAAAAGATGACGAAGTGCAATAAGCGAAGAGACGTAAAAATTCGAACTAAAGATCAGAGTGACATTCTCAATCAACATACATACCAAGCCACTATCCTAACTTTACCAAGAACACAAATTACTTACTTCTCCAAAGAACACCGATGATAAAAATCACTATTCGTATCGTATCTTCCACCAATACATCGGTGGCGACAGCTAGACTTTCAGTTAGCACTAGATGGAATTCTAAAACAGCTTTCAGGAAGCCTTAAAGAAAGCAAGGTCATGAATACTGAAGCCCGGCTTACGATCGACTTCCATTCGGACACGTATTGTTCGAATGTCATTATTAGTTTGTAGGGATTGAATTGTTTTGTTCGTGTGTTTCAATAGTTAGTTTGTTTTTGGTAGGAGTGCTGTTTGGGCTTATAGAAAGAGCTGTTTCTGGGTTTTACATACATTACCCAAAGGGTTTAGCAGAAACAACAGAACGCCAACTTTTTACAGAAATTATACAGACTGGCAGGAACATCAACGCGCAAACGTCGTGAAAAGGTTACATGGAAAAGAATAAATGTAATAGTAATAATAAATAACATAATCAGCCTTTAATGTTCCCACTGCTGGGACACAGGCCTCCTCTCTTCGAGAGGGAGTGGGCTATGATCCACCACGCGGGCGCAGTGCGGGTTGGTAGATGTCACATGTATACGAATTTTTGGTTCTAGGACATGGCGGTTTTCACACGATGTTTTCCTTCACCGTTTTGAGAACAGTGGTGAAGAAATTATTTACGCAAAGTAAAGCGCCTGCCTGGGTTCAAACCTACGACCTACAACTCGTAAGTCGCGGCCGTTACCACTGGGCCACCACTGCTCCAAACTGTTGTAATATTTATTTTGTGTTTCTAAAAAATAAACACATCAACTCAGTTATCCTGTAAAGCGCGCAAAGTGACTTTTGTCCCTTTTTTTTTTATACCGTAAAGCGCCCAAAGGGACAAATGTCCCTTTTTTACTTCCGGTACGATACGACTTCATAATATATCGGTTTCTTTCTAACACACGATGTTTTAATACCTTTTCTCTTTTCTACTCGAATCTAAATAAGTTTCTTCATGCCAAAAATACGACAATAGTTCTATAATGGTTCATTCGGATTTAAAAAATAATGTCAAAGTCAGTCGTTGGTTCTCGAGCGTTAAGCGGTAGTGTTTTGTTTTGTTCCGTGCAAGTTTTTAGATATTTTCGATTGTTGGTGTGTATTTTTGAGTGAATTACTGATTTATTGGATAATTAGAATATAGTTTATGTGTGTGCAATCGGATTTTAACCTGAGCGTAAGTATATTTCTATTTCTGTGTGGTTTGCAGTGCACTTGTAACAGCACTAGAATTTTGTCAGAATGCTATCGTAATTTATTAAATTGTGAGACCAGTTCTGTGTAAAAAGTCATAACTATCGCATTGAATGTTTACTCGATAATAGTTTTCAGTAAAAAAATATACAAAAGGTACTAAATTTAAGTTAAGATTAGATTTTTTATTTCAAGTGGGTCCTCAAAACAAATACGTAAACAAAAAAAAATGGCCGCCCACCGATAAAGCTTGGTATACAAGGAATTTTGTGTCGGTCGACATTTATGAAATTAAATTATTTTTATATATTTTTATTACGTTTTTTTTTCTTATAAGAAAATAATAAAAACAAATTAAAAAAAAAAAAAAAAAAAAATATTAGGTCCCAATCCCTGTTGGATTGTATGCTTTTTGGCTGTTGTATTGGGGCATAATTTATATTTTTATTTATTTTTTTATTTTATTTTTTTATTTTATTTTTTTATTTGTTTTTATTATTTTTTTACTTTTATAGGATTACTGGTAGCAATTGGTTAATAGTTGCCAAAAATCGAGCTGAATAAAAATAATGATGATGTGCGGATGTGCACTACATGTAACTCCGGCTTTATGGCACACGTGTTTTGTCCATTCTCCCGATTTGTGATATTTCTTTACTTGTATTTTTTTTTATGGCTATTGAATAACAAGTGTGATACATCATTGGAAAGGGCATTTCTTGTAGAAAATAGTTACATATGATGTACTTTTTTTACTCAAACTTCACCGAACAAAAAAAACTAGGAAATGTTAAGTGCGTTTTTACGTAAGTGGGGATTCCTTCAATCAATCCCATATTTTTCTGCATTAGATAAACCTATCAACATAAGATTTACACATATGTGACAATAGGAACTTAGCTTTCGGATAGTAACAATATTTTTAGTTTATGTGAAAGGGTTTAGTTGTAATAAATTATTATATTTGGGTGAAAAATTATTTACCGTCAGCAAATGTTTCGTGCTAGTAATACGCCTGAAAATAAGTTTTTTTTTTCTATGAAGTATGTTTTTTTTTATTTTATCGTATGTAGATAGAACCCTTCCACAATTAAAAGTCATAAAATATATATATTACCAATTAGATTTTAAAAATAATCTTTTTAAAGTTCAAATAATGATTTTTTCAACTATAGTCAATGTTTACCGCTAATAATAACAAAATAGAAACTAAATGTTAACAAACACTTGACACCACTTGAAAGAGTCATTCATAAGCTTGAACAAAAACATTACTCGAGGCGATTCGTGATAACAATGAGTCACCATAAAAACATTTTATGAGCTTGGCCATCTGGCGCGCGGCGGCGCGCCATTTTTTTTCGCACAGCTGGCGTTCCCGCACTTTTTTTATGTACCGCGCGCGGCGAGAGCGGTTATGAACAATAAGCATTTCAGAAACGATACTGAAATCGTTCCTTAAAAGACCGCAGCCATTTTGTATATACTCGTAATTCATCGAATTAGTTCCGAAAGTAGAAAGTTGAACAAATTGTTAAATCATTCACAAAGAGAAATAGGGAACACCAAAAAGTCTTTGAATTTAAATAAACCGGTAAGTGGGTAAGCAGTACCTACCAAATACAATTACGCAAATCAGTAGCACAACCTAATAACACCACTTGGTATAGAATCAAAAACTCACTGAAGCAAAGGAAATAAGTTCCAAATGTAATGAGTCCCCATTACCTCGTGTTTGATCCCCGAATAGCAAGTAAAACGAATTAAGTACTTCTATACATACATATTAGAAATCAAAGTCGCTATTCGTGTCTATCTGTGTGATCGCGTTGTCCTTCTAAACTACACAATGGATTTTTATGAGGTCTCACCATCATTTAGGAAGTTTATTCCAGAAGGTTTCTGTGTACCTACATATATAATACATTCATACTAAACTTACATACATGAACAAAAAAAAATACTAGTGCGGAAATTGTAACCATGAATTCAGTAAAATACTCGTATATACCGGTTTTAGAAAATTTTCGCAAGATATAAAAAAAATTATATTTGTTGTCCAATGCATTTTGACCGCGTAAATATCCGTATTTGACTATTCTATGAAACAGCACCTATGAAAAAATTCTACAATAAGGGGTCTTGAATCTATGCTGAACTCATAGTTACAGGTTAAAAAAAATCCTGATTATAATAAAGAAATCTCAATATTTTATCAAGTCATAAAAACCGGGCAAAGCAGGGGCGGGTTGCTAGTTCTAAACAAACCTTTTAATAATTTCGTCTATTATCGTACAAACATACGTCTTTCATGTTCACTTAAAGAGTAATTTGTTAAATGCCAAGGGTTTTATCGAAACGATCAATATGTTATGCTTAATACAGGAAAAGTTGCTAACATGCTCGCCGTGTTTTAATATGGAGGGACGTCTATTTACAGGGGGAAATTAAAAAAAAACCCTTCGTGAATTATGATATATCGATGGTTTTATGTACAATGGTATGATAGCATCGATTGGAAGGGTTAGAATCGTTTTAATAATGGAATTATGGAAAAAGCTTCCATTATTTTGATGTCATTCTTTATCTGCGGCTTTGCGGGGCTTTGTTTATGTGAATGCTATGAAAGCATTGTAGGATAACGCAAATATTATATTGAATATGAGAATTCTCTTTGACGGTTAGATTAGAGATACTTCTTTATAATCTATCTTTTTGATCATAAGTACGGAACCCAAAAAGTGGTACAGAATTTGAGTAGGTGTGTAATATCTGTCAAGTTAATAAGAACTCAATCGTAGGTGGTGAAACAGGTCCCAAGACTTCTTTCAGACCTAGATAGAATATTATCCAAGAGGCTGGAACGAAATGTTGATTTAAGTATTCAAAAAAAAAAAAAAAAACACAAAAACAAACAGCTAGAATCTAAACATATTCCTAAACAAAATAAATGCTCGCTTGCATGATGGCGGGAGCACACAAGCGTACTCACTTAAGCGACTAGTTTCTTAAAGGGCTCAGTTGCCCTCAACGCTAGTCGCTCGAGCAACAGAATTAGAAGCAACTCGACCAGTCTCCACGTCCGCATCGCTCAAGTGGGGGACGTGTGCGCCAGCGTTTACGTTATTAAAATTATGTATGTTGTTGTTGTTGTGTACTCTGTACTGGTCTCGAGTTTACTGCATGGAGAAAGTTCTCTTTATTAAAATTTATATTTGTAGCTGTAAGTAAAATAGTGTTTAGGATGAAGAAAATACTAGATATGTACTGTAGCTAGCCTATTTAATTCGTAGTAGAAAAGCCACTATCTTATTTGGATCTTGGTTAGAATGGATTTCTTATGCTTACCGTGACAGTGCATACCATACCTTGACCTTTTTATGCTTACATTGACAGTAAAGCCTTTTTATTGATTTACAGAAAACAGGGTGTTAAGAGTTGGATTACTATCATGCTGAGCTGGCCTCCTATTTGGTGTAACCTTGAGACGTGCACTGCATTTTATTTGATTAAACTTTATTTCTTTAATTATGTTTTTCATTTATTTATTGTATTTTTTTATAATTGAGTTGTGTGTTGTGCTACGTCTTTTGTGTGCACTAAATCAATGTTTTATCTATCTATCTACTACAGTTTATCGACAAAAGTTATTTTTGCTTGCAAAACTTTTGTTTCAGTAAAGTAAAATAAAGTGTTACAGTCAATATTATCCGTTGCAAAAAAGAGATTGTACTATACGTACTGTAAAGCTCCATCTCTCTCTCACATTGGAACAATCATGGTTCTAAAACGTCATAATACGCCCTCTGGTGCCGTATTATGGCGGTTTAATGCCATCATGCTTGTAGTGTACGAGAGAGACGGAGCTATGCACCATCTGACGACATGGTTGGCGCCGTGGTTAAGCGATTGACTGCTGCGCAGTCTCGCGGGTTCGATTCCCGCACGGAACAAATATTTGTATGACCTATAAGTAGTTGTTCCGGGTCTAGCTGTTTGTGTATGTGAGTTTATATGTTTGTAAACGCACCCACGATACAGGACAAATTCCTAGTGTGGGGCAACGATTTTTAAAAAAAAAATCTCTTTTTCGAACTGGAATCATGATGGCATTAATACTTCGGACTAGGCTCCTGGACAGTTTCAAAAACAATCCTCCACTGTCTCCCCCATAATTTATCCAGCACAACATAAACGTCACTGGCTTACGATATCACAGTACGAAATACCTTTTCTTTAAGAGAGAACAATAAATATTAAAGCTTACCTCTGACGGTTTATCGCGCATAAGGCGGGAACCGTGAAAAACGGATAAATGTGGAATCCTCGCAAATCCCGTTGCCTGGAAAGTTTTGGAACGATACTTGTGTGTACCGGGCTTATGTCGTGTGGTTGAAGTCTTGATCTGTGCTCAGGGCTGGCGACATTAATATTTAATATTTATTAATAAAAAAATACTGCCTCGTTGGTCTAGCAGTCGCAAGAGGTATTGCTGAGCATGAGGTCCTAAGTTTGATCCCTGGGCCGGCAAAGTTATTGGGTTTTCTAGATTTGTGCCCAGTTGATGGCAATAGGCTCGCCCCCTATTACATGGGACTTAAACATAACTGGCGAAATGTGGGTGTCCCATAGATATGATAGAAAATTTTAATTCCACGTCTTACCCTGACGTTTTCACCTTAAATATAACTGGCAAAATGTCGGTGTACTATAGGTGCACCTTTGCCTAACCCCTTGGGGAATATAGGTATAGATAATATGATGTTATGTCATGTATGTGGTAACAACACAAAAAAAAATTGTTCAGGATCAATTTTCTTGTCACTGACAACCCTAGCAATAGAGTCGTGTTCTCACTAGCGGATGCCGCGTTTATGTGCGTTGATAACACGCCGTAACGTAAATGATGCCGCGATACGTACTCTAGTTAGTAATACCACAGATACTGATCAATATATCTGTAGTTGTAAACTAAGTTCATGAAGCAGTAGAGGCAGAACTGAAGTACACTTGTACCGAAGAAGAGAATAGGCAGCCATGCGGCACTGTTGACTCCATCTATATATATCATCAGGTGAGAAAGTGGTTAAGCGCGAGGACGATATAAAAATAAATGAAAAAGAACTGAATTATGTGCCAGTTTTTTTGTTTAGGTTATAATGTCCCACTGTTGGGCAAAGGCCTTCAACAAGTCCTTCCATGAACTCCTATCCCGCGCCACCTCGAACCAGCCTTTGCGATCTCTTCCAGGCAACCTTATGATTTTACTTTTATAACACAATGTTGTTAGACGTAAAACAATCATAATCAATTTGTGAAAACGTAATTATATATAATTAAAATCTTAAGACAAATGAATTTGTGGTTCATCGTCTTATCTTTTAATAATAAACGATCTAAAATAAAGTTTTTCTCTATCAAGTAGAAAATCTACAGTTTGTTTAAAAACTTAGCTAAATTAATTAATATTGAAATTACGATGTTTCTTCATCTAAAACTAGAAACACAAAAAAAAAACAAAGGAAATAAAAGTATCGCAGTTTTGCTACGGCGTAGCTGAAAGGACGGTGTCACTGCTACGCGGCTACGCTTGCTACGGCGTAGCAAAAGCTCTTTGTTGTGTAGTGGACGTGTTTTCTGTCTGTTCTTAAATCATTTGAATAATAACGGTCACTATGTTATGTTATAATTAGAAAAGGATATTTTGTGTGTGGTTTTACCTACTAATGAGCATGTCACCACTTTGTTTTGCAAAATGATATGAAAATTCTGTTTTCTGAAGAGGATTTGTAATACTTAGTTAAAAGGGTTTTCGTTAACGAGTAGTGAAGCTATGGAGCTGTAAATATATCTCTGTTTTTTTCAGTCCGTTTTTATGTAATTAGGTGACAAACAAGCAAACGGCACGCCTGATGCTAAGCCCAGGTAATCATGGGCGTCGTTTTCTGTGGCGATTTTTTCTCGTGCACTGGATTTCAACGCACTGCTTAGCGCCAAGAGAAACGTGACGTGACGTCAAGTTTGACGTGTTAAAATATTTTTTTTTAACCTTTTTACGGATATAAAATATCACATGTCATCTCATTACACCAGCATTCTGCAATCTGGAACGAAGTAATATATCTATGTGCTACGTCTTGACAATGAAATTGTCTTAGTCGTCTTAAGGCTCCCTGCAGACTGACGCGACGCGACGGTGCGACGCGATTCTGGTAGATAGATAGAAATTGTTCCACTAGAGTCGCGTCGCGCTGTCGCCTTGCACCTATCTGTGGGACCCTTTACATAAGGCGGCCTTAAGTTTCAGTTTAAAGTAGTACAAAATTCAGTCGAAACAAGTATCAACCTATCTCTAGATTCTAATGATCTTCACTGTCTTGATTTTATAGCCGTTTTTTCAGGCTATCTTTCTAAAGTTCGACGCAGCGAGGCCGTTATTAGGATTAATGGCTCTGACTGTGCTATCTTCGGCACATTCATTGTTCACTAACAAATCGCTGTTAGCACCTTTGGCGCTATTGTCGACCTTAAGCGATCAATGACGGAGAGACGGAGTTCTTTTTGTGTATGTGAGTGGTTCATGATGCTGCAAATTATGTGAGAAAGTACCTTTAATAATCGTAGGTAACTCTAGAATTACTTTTGTACTATGTTTGTAAACATCTAAATTAGGAACAAGTAAATGTGGACCATTATCTCCCAAGTCTTTTACCAACTATGTTGGAGTCGGCTTCCATTCTATAACCGGATGCAGCTGAATACCAGTATTTTACAAGGAGCGACTGTTTATCTGACTTCCAAAACCACTGGGTAATACGATACCTCTTGGTAAGACTGGTTGTCAGACTTTCGGGCTTCTGACTACACTGTCAAAGTTCCATGAATGCCAGCCGGGACCAACAGCTTAACGTAGCCGAGGCATGGAGGGGTCTCAGTATGTAAAGATGGTCACCCATCTACAGACCAATCGCAGCAAGCGTAGCTTAACCTGATCGATCGACCTGTGCGGCTGTTTTTATTTAGCCACGGGCCCCTCTAAGTAAATGTGGACCAAATACTTTTAATTTAGGTATGTGACTGTGACTCGCAGTAAGGTGCCACTTCACAGCAATCTACGACTAAGCTCCACATTTAAAGTACAGCTGTGTAGTGGGCTGCTTCGCTTTGTATCAAAATGTAGGCGCGATGGTCCACTGCGACCCACGATCACGCTACGCACGGATGCGAGGCTGGCAAACAAACGAACGGCGCGGCGCGGCAACACTCCGTGCACATCCTATGTAGCAGACGACGTCAGAAGAGTTTTCAAGGGGTTAGTTTCAAGTATCAGTTAAAGTATTCGGTATTTTAGTGGCGCATAATAATAGTTATCAAAGAAAACAATTCTTTAAGTGTACTGTAAGTGTGCTACAATATCGCATTGGGTCTAGCCTGTAAGGATATTTATATGTTTAGAGTAAATAAATAAATAAATACTTAATTTGTCACTGAGAGTGAAATAAATCGTTTTTGACGATCATGACCTACATTAATGTAACTGTTACTGAATCGACTCCTTGTTGGATTTGTAATGTGTGTAATTTCTACCAACCCTTGATTATTATAATATTCGGTTATTTTAGAGCATCTGGAAAACAAGACACTCCGAATATCTAGCCAGTTAGCAACTGGACCTTCAGAACAAACTAGAACAGGCCTCTAAGCAGTTGTAGCAACTCTTCTAATTAGCCCTAATTACGTTAAATATTGTGGTGTTGGCAGTGGACTCGGAAAACTAGTTCAAACTAATAAATAGGAATCTCTGCACTCTGCAACTTTTGATCAGCAGAGAATCCTAGCTAGCAATGTTGCTTTGGTTTGTGTTTATGCTCTTTGTTGGTTTGGAGGAGGAGGAGATTCTCAATTCGACTGTATTTTTTTTTACGTTTGTTTCCTCAGAACTCCGTTATTTATGAGCCGATTTGCAAAATTCTTCTTTTATGTGAAAGGATATACTTTCAGATTGGTCCCATAGAAATTTCATCAAAATCGGTTCAGTAGTTTGGTTTAAACCAAAATTACGGATAATAATTCAAGTAAATAAATTTGCGTCGTTTGCTTTTCACAACTAAAAAGTGAAAAAAAAAACTATTTTACAAAAAAAAAAAAAAAAACAACCGACTTTCATAAAATACTATAAAGTGAAAAATAAATTAAACGGAAGTCGGTGGTGAAAAACGGAATACAAAAACCAAAGACACCAGACGGTAAAAAAGTCAGTTGGTATATAAATGATATATGTATAGTATAGACAACACCCACGGTAAAAGTTATTGAATGGTAAATATTAATAGAATGTACACAAATAGATTAAATGGATATATTTTTGTTTTATACAAGCTGATCTCTCTAAGAAAGTGGAACGGACTTGTGTAAAGTACAATCAACACTATTCTAAGTTTAAAATAATTATTCCGGTAAAAAATTAGTTTGATTTAAATTGCTTATTAGTCTTTTAGGCTCGACAGTATTAAAAAAAAATATTATAAAGAACCCGGTTCTTTTTAATAAATGATAAAAAAAAAAACTGTCTGATATGAAAAATATGATTAGAAAAATTTGATTTTCTGGTATACAAGATAGGTCACTTATTCTTATATTCAGGGTAACTGTTTACCAGCAGTAGATGCAATAATAGGTGGGTGGTGCTCGGTAATGAAATATAATTGTGATGACTCATAAAATTAATTATAAATAAATAAATAAAGTGAAAAATAAAACATAGTCTTTATCATTGGTTTACTTATTTTGCCGTTTAAGAAGACGTCATATATCCATACTTCCACACATATATAAATGCTACAGTAACTCTGTGTGTCTGTTACATTTTGTTTGGCACACGGTTTGACCATCACTTGTAGTTTTTGACATAGTATACCTTTTATCGCTGTTTTACGTTTCCGTGAGATATGAGATTTCCGACTTCCACACGGGCAAAGTTGCCGACAAAAGCTAGTATTATATAATTAGCAAGTTTATTTAGTTTACTTTAAGAAGATGTTGTTTTTTTCTATTATATTCCTTTATTTCATTATTTAACACATATAAATTATATTTTTATATATTAGATATATAAAAACATTTAAAAATAGCCCACCGGTATCGGGAACAGGGTCCAAGCTACCATCGGTCAGGGCTCCAGAGAGAGGAACGTCCTAACAATGTGGGTCGTGTCCAGAAGTACTGCTTTCTGAATCAAGCCCTTGATCCAGCACCTGCATACAAAGAGCAGGTTCTCGTTGGGCAGCTGCTCAACGAGAGCCTGCTCTTTGTATGCGTATGTCACGGCACAATGAGCGCTGAGTCCACATCCCACATGTCGACAACCTCGCGAGCCAAGTCAATATTAATTAATTAATACTACTATATTAACTACTATTATATTATTTATTGAAATTTAGAATTTATAATACTGAGGTACTCGTAGAAGCAAATGTAATCACATTCAATTCTTGAAAGTGTACATAATTTGACTAAGTGTGCATACACACGACCAACACGCGTTGAAGGTTGCAGTTGCCCCTGTCGTCGACGCGTGTCGGACGTGTGTATGCACACATACACTATCGAGGTACCTGTATTTACTTCGTATGTCTTTATGGGACCTACCAAAACAATATCAGTCATTCTTTTCCACAATAAAGCGCTACATCGCTATAATGTACAATGTCCTTGTCTGCTAATATCAAGCGGTTCTACAGTGTGACTTCGAAATAAAGCCGGGATTAGCCAAGTTTAGAATGGCATTGCCATGTTCGGATCCAGTCGGATCTCGGGCTCGTGGCTCGTGGCTGGTGGCTCGGGGGCTAAGTAAGTTATTTAACACGATTCTGTTGAACTGATTGGACGGATTAGCGAGGTCGATTGTTTCGACCGTTCGTTCGCTAGTTTTGGTCAGCGGCGGTATTGGAGTTCGGTGAATCTTTTATTAATGCTCCTCAAGGGCTTGTAATAGTTCAGCTGAAATTCATATTTTGCCCCCACTTCCCCGCGCCATGTATCGCTCTATCCCGCTCGCACGTAGGCTTGGTAATAAATGATTACATTATGATTATATTATTATAAGAAATCGACGTCTTCTGTATAGAATAAAATGGAAATATATCGAAAGTTTAAGAAGTTTCAATGATTGCTGTCGATGTTAATGCTTTCAAGGTTTTCCGAGAATACTTTTACCTACGGAAAACTCTGCAGTTTGGTAAGAACGCCTTTGAGAGGTTAACTAAAGAATTTAGCTGGGCTGGGCAGCTTTTACGAAGCTTCATCAATTCTTCTCGATTAAGATCTTCAATCAGTGCGTCCTGCCTTTTATGACTTACGGACCATGTTTGTGGTAGTGCGCAAACAGCAAATTTTCCGAAAAAGTCGATTCCCAGTAATTAATTTTGTGCAATGTTACTTAGTTTGATGTACGAAAGCCTGTATATATTATTATTTTACAACAGTTTAGGCGCCTAACCTTACTGCTTCCTTTCATAAATCCACCTGGATCACATTTGTAGTAATTTAAATATTTTTCAATTACCACAAACCTATCTCAAATAATTATAAATAAAGTTTTGCTGAATATATTGAAAACACCATAAAAAATTGGGAACTGTCTAAAATAGGTACGTACCTTCCTAAATTTTTGACAATGTTTTGACATTGACGTGAGATTACGATTTTAAACCATTTCAAAGATGATTTTATAAATGAAAATTAGAAAATTTGGAAAAAATAGAAATACGGGTGCCTTATTTTTACATTTAAATTTAATTTTACATTATTATATGATTTCTTCAGAACATAAAACGTTGTTAATAGGGTCTTTTGAGCGCAAGTGAAGTGACACGAGTTCCCCGTCTGATAGCCGAAGCGGTACTGAAAAGTACTGAATAGGGTCCAGTCGGGGGCCGGGCGGCAGAGCGGTTCAAGGTGTGAGTGATTATAAATCTTGGCATCTCTCTAATCTCAACTTTTTAAGTTAAATGTAACAATTAAAAAATATAAACTAACAGATGACACCTGCTTTATGCATAGTTCGATTAGCCTGCAAAGTTTCAAGGCTTAATTTGAAAATATTCATTGATTATTCTTCTTTTATTGTACGGTTTAGAGGTAACTTTGAGATTTCTTTGTATCGAGAAAATTATATGCAATCGAGTTTTCGCAACAGACGACACCTTGCTGTTAGACCTCATCTTTATTGTATATTAATTACAAAGTGAATACTGCAGTATTGTTGAAACTGCAGCCATTAATACTAAGACAATTTTCGCAATCTGAGGTAGTACAGTCCCTTAATGGATTGGACGGGTGTGTAGAGAAGTCTGACTCACATGGTTGTGATATACAACTTAGTGTAATTTTGGTTCATTAATCGATTCGCACGAATGTACTCGCCCGAAACGGGCGAATCGTCACTTTTAAATATTATTAGTTTTTCTATAGGCGACTCGCACGAAGTTAATTTATTTG
The DNA here is from genome assembly GCA_911387795.2 of Apamea monoglypha. Lineage (NCBI taxonomy): Eukaryota > Metazoa > Arthropoda > Insecta > Lepidoptera > Noctuidae > Apamea > Apamea monoglypha. The sequence continues at coordinate 17,465,813 of OU426917.1, read as the reverse complement.
TGGGCAAGTCGACAACTCCAAAAATATATTGTATAGGCAATTAATACAATAAAATATAGAAAAAAGGACACTAGCGCACAGAAGTGATAAGAGTTAAATATTATAAAACGTGTACTCTTTTCTGAACTTTTTTGCATAACACTCAAAATGCTCCAGTTGCCCAATATAAATTTCTGAAGTTGTCGATTCGCCCACAAATAAATTAACTTCGTGCAAGTCGCCTGTAGAAAAATAATATTATTTAAAAGTGACAATTCGCCCGTTTCGAGCAAGTAAATTCGTTCGAATTGACTAATAAGCCGTAATTTTAGTGCTCTTAGTAAAAATCTAAAACAAACTTAGGAGTTGAAAAACGATTCAATAACTTTATATCCAATTGATTGCCTCTCTGCCTACTTAATTCTACGTGCCAACACAAAAAAAAAATGTATGAATCGAAATAACTAAGTTCCTACCTCATACTTCATTCCACATGCCGCCACCTGAAAGGTTTAGAACTCCATTATTTTATCATTACAGAAACACTTTGACGTATACATCAAAGAAGAATAATATCTTAAGTAAACCACCCATCAGACATTAACAGGGCCCGCGTGGTGGATTACGGCCCACTCCCTCTCACAGAGAGGAGGCCTGTGTCCCAACAGTGGGAACATTATAGGCTGATTATTATTTATTATAAACCACCCATTTAAAAACCTCCTGTAATATCCGAGTTTTTCATTGCCACACGTGTTCCCAAAAAGGTAAAGGACTCTTCATCTTCCACCCTTGTTCCATGTCCTTGGGGTCTACGCAACATGTGTTCTTCTTCCATTCTCCTCTGTTAACCGTCACGCTATCATTCACTTCCTTTTTCTTCATATCGTTCCTAATACGATCCCCCCTTTTTTTGTTTGGTCTTCCTCTCGCTCTCCAACCTCCAACATTTATATTCATCATTCTTATAGTCACATGCGTTTCCTCCTTCCTCATCACATGCTCATACCAAGCCAAACGAACCTTTCAACTTTCCTGTCACTTAAAGTGGGGCCTTTAAAAAGGTATCATCTCATCATCTGCCTAACCTTGTTCCAACTTTATTGGGGTCGGCTTCCAGTCTAACCGGATGCAACCGAATATCAGTATTTTACATGAAGCGACTGCCTATCTGACCTCCACAACCCAGTTACTGGGTAATACTAAACCCCTTGATCAGACTGGTTGTCTGACCTCGGGCTTCAGACGACCCGCAACGACTGCCAAAGGTCCACGAATGACTGCCAGGCCCAATGGTTTAACGTGCTTACCGAGGCACGGATAATCTTGATATGTAAAGATGGTCACCCATCCACGGACCAACCGCAGCAAGAACTTAACCTGCTCGATCGACCCGCGCGGCTGTTATTACTTAGCCACAAGCCCTCGCAAACCCCACTTTAAAAATGTAAAGGACTCTTAATCAATTATTATTTGATTAAGAAGCAATTCTCGTCTATCTCCATGAATTAATCATAATAAACGTGGCTAAATTTCCTTTTAAAAAATTAATTAGTTCCTCCCCAAGTTATAATGAGAATACATTCCCTTTATACTGTTGCCTGTTTATTTAATAAATAAGGCTTTGTTGGTATGCGAGCGAGGGTAAGGAAGACAGAAGTTTAATTCGAAAAAAAAAGATATTGCTGGCAAAAGTAATAACCGCTGATCCCAACAACAATGGCGAGCATCGATGCGGTGCTAACTATGGACATAGAATTAAAAATCATGTGTTTTTGTAACTAATATGTAAAACTATAGCCGTGAACCTGAGTTTTAATTTTTTTAAAGGACAATTTGGCTATGTCATCTCTGTATTTTTACCGTGGTTTTTATTGAGGCTCTTTTGTTTTGCGTATGAAATTCATAACAAAAGCTGTTCAGCACTTTTCTTCCCAACCTATCCTGTGAGGAGAGGACTAATATCCTGTACAATTCAATTAAATTAAAAACGCTTTAGCAATGAGCACTTTAGCTATGTTTATTGAGTACTGTGTTAATTCCTGCGAGTTATTAAACCACAGACCGCAGTGCAATCACTAAATTGCCCAACTTTTGGCAATCCCTAGATTAGCAATAGAGTGATTGATATCGAACTTATCTCATTACTTTAAAATATTGTTATTATTTCATTTTATTATGTTCGGAAAACTAACAACTAGCATACGTAAAATGGTTGTAAAAGTATAACATTGAGGACCATTTCCAAGTTTTTGCTGATCAATATCGGGGTGATGGGGGTCAAGCGTTTGGTCAATAAAAAAAAACCTTTCTTTGAGAAAGTTGTTTGTTATGATAACTACGATCATGTGTCTAAGTATCGGTCACTAATTACCAACCACCCTATATTGTTACCAACAAATCCGAGAAACACTGATATTGAATATTTCTATCACCGTATAATTATGAACATCGTTAGTTGATAATCTGTCTCGCCAGATTATAAACTATCGAAAAATTGTGAACTGCAACTAACCATTTACAATTTAACGCATTATTTAATCTGTCAATGGCAAACCGACAAATTGTGAAATGGTATCAAGCTGGCAGGCAGCGGATCGCATCTTGCGTTAACACTAAATAGCAAAATAGCTGCAACCAACTTGGAAGTAGCGCTCGCTGGTCACTGCCACGATACCGTTCGCTTCGCTCGCTCGGCTTGCTCGCGGTGGGTCACAGTTCTAACCTAATCTAACTCGTTTGGTCGAGGTGCCCTGGCTTAGTTACTGTAATCAATTAGGCTACGGCTGAGACAGACAAGTCAGGGACGATTCATAATTTTTACGGGTGATAAAACCGGACGACGATCGGATGGCGCCGCCGAGGTCGGCTCAGAAAGCGGTGGCGAGATGATCTGGACGCGTACCGCGAGGGCTGGTTCGATGTAGCGCGGGAAAGGAGTTCCTGGAAGTATTTGGGGGAGGCCTTTGCCCGGCAGTGGGACAGTACAGGCTACACTAAACAAAAAACAAAAAAAATCGGACAGATTGTGAACCCTGTCGTTAAGAGCAGGTTTGTTAACAACATGACGGTTTGACATAGATAGATTATAAAGTATCGAAAATGAATACGTTATATTGTAAACAGTGTGGTACAGTTTACAATGTATACGATCTCGCGAGATAGATTATAAACTAACGTTATTCACAATCATACGGTGACATATCCAAATCATATTATTAACTTATGTGCATAAACATGTAATAATGACCCGTATTCATGAGCCTTCTCAACTTATCTTCAACATGTATGTTAACAAAAGAGTTAATTCCGTTCCTTATTCCTTCGCGCAGTAAATAATTTAGTCGCGGGGACACCATAATTTTGTGGAAGCGATTAAGTCGTCACGTCCTGACGCACCATGAGCGCCATACATTTATTATAACATATCTTTGTCTTTCGGTCCATGGGTTTAATGAGTTTTTTAAGTGGAATTAGTCGTTGGGGAATTTTTTGGGGTTTCTTCGATTTTGAAGAAAATGTTTGGTTGGTTTTGATTGTATTTCCAGTTTGTAAACAATAAGATGAGCTGAGTATCGGCTTAGTAGAAATACTTCGCCCTAAGTCTTCTTTACATAGTTTTCTCATTGCGGAGCAGTGATGGCCTAGTGGTAGTGGCCCCGACATACGAGTTGTACGCCGTGAGTGTGAACCAAACCAGGCGATTTATTTTGTGTTATATATTTTATCACCACTGCCCTCAAAACGGCGAAGGAAAACATCGTGAGTGAAGTCCTAGAACCAAAAATTCGAAGACACGTGACGTTTACCAACCCGCACTGGGCCCGTGTAGAGGATTACAGCCCACTCTCTTTCACAGGGAAGAGGCCTGTGTCCCAGCAGTGGGAATGTTATTACAGACGGATTCATATCAAAATACTTCGCACACGACAACGATGGACCCGAGGTGCGAAGGGAACCGAAATTTTTGATCCCTGTAATCCCATCTTTGAGTGGATTATGCCAGAATCTGAATTTATAGAGAATATTATTATATTATTTATAAGAATATTCTTGGTTGATTATGCTTATGTTTCTTGATATACGGGAATACGTGTTACAATTAGATTCATATTTGATTACAAACCAAAAAATATAATTATAACTTATGGCGCTATATGAACTACTAGTCTTTAAAGATCTCCATAGCGGGCTGTCACTTATGTTGCAACCTGTCAAGAGGTCTGACAGGTTGTCATGGGTGACACGAGCTTGCCAAGAGCAAGGGTACACATTGGCTCGTTGTGTTGTTAAAATATATGGCAAAAATGTAAAAGTCCTCAAAGAGATGTCAGCATAATCCGAGGGGCCCCTTAGGGCCGAAGCCTGCCGGGTCAGCGGGATTGTCCGAAAGGGTTACCGCTACCCCGGAACATAAAGGGCGAAGGAAGGAACATGGGTGGGTTTTAGTCAGTAAGAGTCTGACACTCCCTTCCGCTCCACCCAGAGCGGGAGCGGTCATTTGATGATTTCCCACCAGAAAAAAAAAAGCCCTCAAGGGAAGCCTTTCAATAACCTTCACTCCGATCACAAACTTTAAATAACATGATTAATACTTCAGATTATCCAGTCTCTTCAACCAGCCATTATATAAAGACACCCATGGAATCTGACACGGAGAAAACTATACTTTCAAGGGAAACACGCCACAGATCAAAAAATCAATCAGTCAGGCCTTTTCCCAACTATGTTAGGGTCGGCTTCCAGTCTGACCGGATACAGCTGAATACCAGTATTTTACATGGAGCGACTGCCTATCTGACCTCCATAACCCAGTTACCTACTGGGTAACCCGGTACCCCTTGGTAAGACTGGTTGTCAGAATTTCGTGCTTCTGATAACCCGTAACGACTGTCAAAGATCCAAGAATGACAGCCTGGACCAACGGCTTAACGTGCTTTCCGAGACACGGAGGGGTCTCAGTATGTAAAGATGGTCACCCATCCATGCACCGACCGTGGCAAGCGTAGCTTAACTTGATCGATCGACCAGTGCGGCTGTTACTACTAAGCCGCAAGCCCCTCATCAAGCCACGAGCCGCTCGTGTGTATGCACACTAAAAAATGAAACAAAAAACCATCACACACCAAAACTGCACCACAAATCACACACTCCCTCACTCCTGAGTAACGGCTGTAGCCGGTCAGTGCGCTTATTGGCCGGCCGGAATTACAGCCGTATCGCACATTAGTCAGGGCCGGACAAAGGACGGATTGGCCGACGCTTGTAATTTGTCTGCGACGGTGGGCAGCCTGGTAAATAACTATATGTGGCATTCACATTGTGGTTTAGCCGGGGCGTTTGGGTAATTTAGTGGGTTCAGGTAGAATTTTAGCTATACCTGAAGATGCTTAGTGTATCAATTATACTTTAAATACTAAATGAGAACACATTGCAAAACAAATCATTTCGTCAATCAAGCGTTTATCGTTTAACATATTTAAAAAGTTCTTTTTTTTAGCATACATTGTGTCCCACTACAGGACAAAGGCCTCCCCTTATTTCTTCCAAACCTCCCTGTCTTGTGGGATCTCTGGAAATGATGGCCCTGCAAATTTTACCACATTGTCGCATCACCTCCACCATGGTGATGTCCTCCCTCAGGCATCGAAACGTTCTTAATATGGAAAAAATACATTGTTCAGTCTCTGTCATCTTCGAAGTAAACGATGGACATAAACAGATACATGTTTTAAATACGTTTAGCGCTAAACGTATTGATTTATGGTGAAAGCGAGACTAAATATTTGAATTGTCTGGAATTTTGATGAAATTATAGATCAAAAACAACTCCATTAAATTAACTAATGCAACGCTATCAAGTACTAGCAATAAACCTATCAAATTTCACATTTACGTAAAGTCAACTCTCGAAGCATTTAATTTCACAACCAAAGACACCGCTTGAGTATCAAGCTGTCAATTTGGTACAATAATTAATGTTGCACACAGTCATAAAACAGGTTCCTCATGAGACTAGGTGTGTATACACACGAGTGGCACGTATTAGATATTTTATTTTGATAGATATAATTATAACAACCAAAAGTCATGACAACCAGTCTTACCAAGGGGTATCGTATTACCCAGTAACTGGGTTGTGGAGGTCAGATAGGCAGTCGCTCCATGTAAAATACTGGTATTCTGCTGCATCCGGTTAGACTGGAAGCCGACCCCAACATAGTTGGGAAAAGGCTAGGCAGATTGATTGACCCACGAGCGGCACGCTTCAAAGGTAGAGATCAACGTACTCAAATACACGTAGCGGCTTAACGTGTTTTCTGAGGCACGGCAGGGTCTTGATATGTAAAGATGGTTACCCATCCACGGATCGACCATGGTAAGGGTAGCTTAACCCGATCGATTGACCCAAGCAGCTGTTATTACTTAGCCACAAGCCGTGCCGCTCGTCTGTATGCACACTAAACTACCACAGAATTTGTCCCTTTGGTGTCCAAAGCTTCACCATTAATTTTTTGTTTATTATACAATACGAGTAAAATACCAGTAGGCGTATTACATTGTCTCCCGATCCTTAAAACATTGCGATGAAACTCTACAAAGACTACAACACTTGTGTATCAAGCTGTCAATTTGCTTCATATCATTAATGGTTCATAAACACATAAAGCGGGTTTCCCAAGGGAGAGAAACTTGGCTCGTTTCGCCGCCGTGTGACGTTGTCTCTTATCTAAATAAGCCATTATGTGTGAGTATGGTAATTATTATGAAAACGTTGGTTGCCACTTTGTGGGCAAAAGAAAGGTATTTCCGTTTTGGTTTCCGTGGGATAAATTGAATGAAAGAGTTATGTTGTCGTTAGTTATGTTTTTACCACAATGGGCTTAGCACGAACACACGGATTAAACGCTACGTAAATTTTTAAATTGAAAATACCCGTCTCACAGGTAATATTTACTTATTGTTAAGACTGTTCATATTTATCATGGGCGATTTTGACATTCATACTAATTGTGCTTGTAGCATAAAATTTAACTAAAATGCTATAGGTCAGTTTTATTTTCGCGTTCGTGCTAGCGCGTATGTTCAATAGTCAAATGTTCCTGAGGCGACAAGAAATATAACTGGCCGGTCTGTTTGTCACTTAAAAAAAAGTCCACTTTGGGCTTTTCTATCCATATTTCTCCTGGTTCACAGGCGCTATATAAATATTTATTACGCCATAGAAATAAACTTGTAAGGCCTTTTGTTCACGACACGGTTTCTTTACAGTACAGTGCATAAACCGTGCTGTAGAAAAAATGTGTCTGTCAACAAGCTTCCATAGTGATCCATACATTACTGACAAACCACGCCGTAGAAAAAAAAACGTTTCCATCAACAAGCATCCATATGAATCTATACAACACTGACGATCGTGCCTACACACGGCAAATAAACCGTAATTTTTCACGGCCAGAAAAACGTTTGTGTACAAAAGGCCTGACAAGTCGCAGTTTTTTTAAATTACTCATAACAAACTTACGACCCAGTGGGTCCCGCTTAATGGCGGCATCGCGGCAGGCCCAGACGGAGGTGGCGGGATGAGCTGGACTCCTTTCATAAAGATTGGTCCGTGGCCGCTCTGGACAGAGAGAGGTGGAAAGAGAGTAGGGAGGCCTTTGCCCAGCAGTGGGACATTAACGGCAAAAAAAAAAAAAAACACGGGTTTGGGAGTTATATGTTCGAGCCGTTTGGGGTTGAAACACTAGGGCCATGGGGTCCGAGTGCCCACTTGGTTTTTCGAGATATCGCCAAGCGGTTAATCGACTTTTCACGTGACCAGAGGGCTGGCCTGTTTCTTGGCCAAAGAATTAGCATCGCCATACAACGTGGCAATGCTGCCAGCCTTTTGGGCACTGTTCCTGTTGACAGCGATGTGGACGAATTTTTTGATGCCCTATGATTATTTTGCTTATTTTTTTTCATGTACATATCATTATTTTAAATTTTAGCTTATGAATGTAAATACTTAATTTCTATTAAATAAAAAACACGGGATTTATTTATTAACGCTATACCGTTATTTATTCTTAGAATCTAACACAGAATACAAGGTTTACACAAATTATCCCTAAATCCAATATGGAGTTTGAAGCATTAATTCCCAGTTTAAATTGATATTGTGTTACAACGCTTATGAATACAAATCTCATTATAATTAGCAGCTTTTGAGCTTCGTGTTGGTGGCTTGAAAGGAATTTTCGGTTCTCGGTTGTGTTAAAAGAGTGGCTACGTTGTTACTGAGTTGGCTATGGATTGAAGGAAGGGGATCCAGGCAGGGGGTTATGAGCCTTAGTCTATGCTAATTAAAGTATTTTTTTCTTTCTTTCAAAGAAATTAAACTTTAAAGTTTGTTTTATAAATGTTGTACCTACTCAAAAAACAAGCACGGTCGTATGAATAATCGGCGCTACGGCTATCGGCGATCGGCTATCGGCATCGGTATACTGGTATTCAGCTGAATCCGGTTAGACTGGAAGCCGCCCCCAAAATAGTCGGGAAAAGGCTAGGCAGATGATGGTCGTATGAATAATCGGCGCGAATAAATAATCCTGATGATCTCTATAAATATTTATTTCAATGCAGTCTCAACGAAAAAATTTAACCACCTTTGTGTCAACTTTAAATGCTTTTATTTACTTACACAGCGTAAACTATTTTCCGTATTTGTTTTGCCAATTAGCGCTCATAATAGAGCACACGATCAGTCATGATCATCAGTCATGAGGCTGACCTACAGCAGCCCACTGCTGGACATAGGTCTCTCCGCACACCATTCAGCACGATTCTCGGCAACTCTCATCCAATTGCAATCAGCCACCCTGCGAAGATCGTGACTCCACCAAACCGGAGGGAGTCTTCTTACGTTTGTCGATTCAGGGTCTCCACTCAAGAACCCCTACCCTAAATGGTCATCCGATTATACGGGTAATATGGCCGATCTATTGCCACTTCAGCTTGCTTATTCTGTGAGCTATGTTGACAACTTTGGTTCTCTGCCGGATCATCTCATTGCGGATTCTATCCACATTAATTTCCGGTCGTTAGTGTCACCATCTATGGAGACAATGACACTCGCTTGATTATCCAAGTAGATACGATAATTAATTAGGTATCGTCATATCAAGGAAATACACAGATTCCTGTCTCTGATAGTTAGTATTGTGTGAATCAATCAGAGTGATAAGAGCATTTACAGGTTGACTATATCCGCGCTTTGTCTCACATCACCACATGTCATGTCAAACTGGATATGGCACGAATATTGTTGAACAGGTGCTTTGCTTTGTGTAAATCATTTCGTCACCACTGCTCTCAAAATAGTTAAGAAAAACATCGTGAGGAATCCGGTATGTGCTAGAACCAAAAATTCGAAGACATTTGTGACATCCACCAATCTGCACTGGGCTCGCGTAGTGAAATACGGCCCACTGCTGGAAGACAGGGGGAACACTATAGGCTGAGCAGGGATACTTTTACTTTTCTATTCCTTCACCTTTTTGAAAGCAGTAGTGATGAAATTATTTACAAAAAGTAAAGTGCCGGGTTTCGAACCTACGACTTACAACTCGTGAATTGGGGCTGTTAACACTGGGCCACCACTGCTCTCTATGTAACGTATAACGTCACGAAATGGCACTTAGGTTTGTCGACCAGTCTTGTAATTTTTAACATTATTAGGGCCAACCCTTGAAACTTTTAGTGTTCAAGTAAACAATAACTAATTAGACATTGCTTCATCAAGGAAACTTGCAACTATCCTGTAGATAACAGTTACTATTATCCGAATCAATCACATTGACATATTGTACAGTTACGGGTTAACAATATTCGCTCCTTGTGTGACGTCACTGCACGTCGCTCGTGTCCATTCTCTGTCAACTGAATGTGGCGCTAGTATTGTGTGTGTTGCAGAATTAGGGTTGAAATTAGATACACAATACTCTTTATTATGTACTAGCTTCTGTCCGCAACTTGGTTGGCATGGAAGTCAAAGGATACACCATCATGGCTATACTAAAATTACAGCCACCTTTTATAAAACTGCCCGTCGTCATTACTTTATTTGAGTCCTGGCGTTATGTTATATAGCCTATAGCCGTCTTCAAGAATTGGGTTACCAAATGCAATTAGAATTTTATAAATCTGACTGATAGTTCCAGAGATTAACTAACGCGTTCAAACTCTTTAGCTTTATTATACTCTTTATTATGTATATCATATTATACAAAACATATACAAGGTGGAGACGACAATAAATTAAACTACGTATATCTAATGACGTTCCCGGTCTGCATACGAAAATTCAACCAAATATATCCAATAGCTAGTCAAAGATTGGCAAAACCCATAGTCGGCCCAGCACTACTATTTAGTTTGTTTGAAAAAATCACTTTTATAATTTCCATGCTAGGATTTATGTGTTAGTTCTAAAATACTCTTATTAGTATTGTCAGTGTTTTCATTTATTGTCGTATTGTTGTCTCCATATTTTATATGTAAATGTAGAAATTTTATTACAAAAGTCAAAAGTAAATGCCTAGTGTTTTAACGTGGCTGGCAGTTTCGTATTTAAAATGCCTTAACAATTTAGTCTCGAACATTTAAGACACAAGATTTTACACAAACACCCATTTCCATCTAAGCACCAAGCATAATCTATTACCCCAGACTTAATAGTAAATCTATGACATATGTCAGTGCATTGCATGTTAGGTAGTTAATCTCCGGAGTCCGTCATGTGTGACCCACATAATATTTGTTAACATGATGCAGTTACTATTTCGGAGGAGGTCAGTGGAGCAGCGATTTAACCTACAGTACTTATTGATGAGCTTTTCCCCTCGGGGATATCATAACAATAGATGATTAATTAATAGCGTCTCATGAGACAAGATTTGATATGTGCGTACATACATATATTTAGAATGGTAAGGAAGCAAAGGCAATCTACTATTATTATTACGTATTGACTCATAATTTCTTGATTGCTCAGGAGCCGGAAGTTGACATATTTATGTATAGCAGTAAATCTACGTTTAATGTTTGTATGAAGTTTTTTAGTTAAATGTTCAAATGATGTTGGCTTGCTGCGCGGTTTGGTGTTTACTGTAAGTGCACCAAGCAATTGTTATATAAATAAATAAAAAAATATTGTTTATTTTTAGCCTATTTTTAGCCCTGCAGTGGGACACCACTTTGTTTACCATATTGTGAGAATTTATGGGTATATCTATTGTTCGAGACCCTAAATAAAAATACAAAATTATCTCTTTGATCGTCATACCTATGATTCGATATCAAGTACTGATTTTAAAAATGCGAAATTTATCATGTCCAAAATACGCAACAATCTGAATTTATTACCTACCTTTACATTCAATTTCACCTAATCACCAGAGTAAAGCATTATGGACAATAAACCGTTTCTCACGTACTCTAAACAGGACATTCTATTAAAACAAAACGATTTATTTTAAAAAGCTCGTTTGTGTACTCGCTTTCTCTTTGATTAATTTATTTGTAACATGTTGCATTATTCATTTGGACATGTTCATCAGAATATAAATTGTTTTGTCCAGACAGTGGGACGGGAGGATGGCCGTCCTGTGATTGCGTAGCTATACGGGGAGATAAAGGAGATTTAATTTATCGTAGTCACTTTGTCACAAAATTGAATTAAATTGTCAAACATTTTAGAAGCATAATCAGCTTATATCAGAGATCGCTCAAGACAGAGAGGTTTGGAAGGAAAAAGAGGAGGCGTTTGCCCAGGAGTGGGACACAATGTAGGCTAACCAAAAAAAAAAAACAGCCTATAATGTTCCCACTGCTGGGATACAGGTCACCTCTCTTCGAGAGGGAGTGGGCTACCACACGGGCCCAGTGTGGGTTGGTAGATGTCATATGTTTTCGAATTTTTGGTTCTAGGACATGCGTTCTAGGGCTGATTATGATGAGACTAACATTAGGACGAAGTGACAGGGGAGAATGGGAGAAGAAAACGTGTTGCGCCGACCCCAAGTAACATGGGACAATGGGCAGGAAGATTCAGCGGGATTGTACGAAAGGGTTACCGCTACCCCGGAACATAAAAGGCAAAGGAAGGAACATGGGTGGGTTTTAGTCAGTAAGAGTCTGACACTCCCTTCCGCTCCACCCAGAGCGGGGGGGTCATTTGATGATTTCCCATCCGGAAAAAAAAAAGGGACAGGAAGATGATGTTGAAGATTACAACATTGTGATTTAAAACAGTGTCCGTGGAGTTTCTTGCCCGTTCTTTTCCATAGGTACCTACTATGCTTTGGAATGGGCAACTAGCTTCATCTTTTTGACTGACCGACCCTTGACACTTCAAAAGTGCCTGTAATTGCTTTAGCTGAAATAAATAGTTTAAGTTTGAGGTGAGTTTTGAGTTGGGCAAGTGTAGTTTATCGTGGCTTGACATAGCTTAGCATACAGTGGATTGGAAACTTTAAATTAAAATTGTATTGAAATGTAATCCACGTTCTGAGTTAGTTATTGTAAATGTGCTAATCACGAGTTTGTAAAACAAAGGTAAATAAATATTTTAACATATATGTACGCACGGGCTTTTGAAAATTAGTTACGCTTTTCAATGTTCTGCTTATTCGGACAACTGTGACAAAATAAAATTTCAATTTATTTTGGAGAGTATTTTTAAACATTTCTTTTTAACCGACTTCAAAAAAGGAGGTTTCTCAATTCGACCGTATATACTCTTACATAGATATATATTTTTTTATGTGTTCGCGGATAACTTCGTCGTTTATGAACCGATTGAGGATTCTTTTTTTTTGTTGGAAAGGAGATATCCCTAGGGCGGTCCCACGATAAGGAAACCAGGATCTGGTGGTGACATCCCAGATAAATCGAGGGGAACATTCGAAAATCGTAGAGGCGACTAGTGCGTTTGTTAATTTTTTCATTAAGTATTTTAAACCACTACAATTTAATGAAGATCTGGAGTCGATCTGATGATGGAGCCGAAAGACAGTCGTGGGGACTCCTTTATTGTATTGATGAGAACTTTACACCTAGATGGGTTGTGACTTTCATTAGGGGTCTGATGATGAAGACGAAGGACAGTTAAGGGAACTCCTCAACAGTTAGTAGCTACCTTGTGTTTGGACTTAATTCAGTTTTGGGGTACCTCTAATCTAGCAAGTATATATGATTTTGTGTGGGGTAGGTAGGTACCTAAAACTAAAAAGTGAAAAATAAAAACTTTTCTACAAAAAAAAAAAAAAAAAACAACCGACTTCCAAAAAAAAAACACTACAAATTGAAAAATAACTTTAACTTCGGAAGCCGGTGTCGTTGGTTCCGTATTTTCGGTTTTTGACACCAACTATACCTAGGGTATTTTTTTTTTAATTGTGTCTATCTGTCTGTTTGTTCCGGCTTATCTCCGAAACGGCTGGGCAGATTTCGATGAAATTTCGTATGGGATACTTTGAACTCTGAGAAAGGACATAGGCTTTTTATCGGCATACCATGCGGGTTAAGCCGTGGGCGGAAGTTAATATTTTATAAAAACAAAATAAAAAGTTTTTTGACTTGGATTAACGTGTATTATCATTATCTACGTAGTACCTACTCTATCAAAAAGGAAAACAATTTGATATAGAACTAGTAGAATAGCCGTATAATAAAATTTCATCTTTTGTCTTTTTATGTAAATTAGATAACAAACAAATGTGTATAATCCCCTTTCATGACTTAGTTTCAACAATCACTTTACGCTATGTCGCTTTTAAGATTATGTCATAATAACAAACATCCGCTTCCGTGTTTTTTACGCTGATCCTTTTTACGAGCTAATTGTTTTAACTTCATGACGACCCTTCTAACGTGAAGTATAAAGGAATAATGTAAATGACTCGAGTTTTATTTTAAACATGTTCTAAGGTTATAACGGATTGCTACTTAACCCACACTTTTTTGGTTGGTGTACAAAGTATATGAGTGTAGAAGATTCAGTCTGTACCAGCCTTGGTAAATGTACTTGCTGGTCTATTCTGTAAAAATCTTGAAAACTTGGGTGAAGTGAGCTTGGAGTAAGCTGTCATTCCACCTAATGCTAGGGATTCACACTATTGACAGCTCACTTCACCTACAGTCCGGCCGTCGAGAGAATGCGTTTCTGAAACTTGTCAGTGCGACGATTCTTGTAGCTTATAAATAAGTAAAGATCAAATTCGCAAAACACGTATTTGTTTGTATGGAACTGACAGGTGTCAAGAAGCCATTCTCTCGTCGGCCATACTGTAAGTTTTCACGGTAGTATTTTTAGAGAATATTGATCGATTGGGCTAGTATCTTTACAGATTAACAAACTAGCTAGCTGTATCGCAGTTTTCAAGAAAATTGATTTACAGTGAGTCGAAAGTAGCCTCGAATATTTTTGATGATTTCATAGCTTCCACCATATTTAAAAAAAACTTACGAGCTAACCAATCAGAGCTGAATGCGATTTGATGACATATTTAGTCAATTTAATCAATAATATTGATCATTGAGCCATGTCTGACTAAGTCGAAGGGCGTGTTTTCTTGAGGCGATTTTTTTTCACGCACTGGATTTTCGACGCACTGCTTAGCAACGAGAGTTGAAAATCCAACAGTGAGTTTCTTTGACGCACTGGGATGCGCTCTGTTGGATTCTCAATGCTCGGCTCAACACCGAGAGTTGAAAATCGAATGTACGATAAAATCCCGCCGCGATATTTTTAAATCCCTGCGTAAATAGGCTTACTCCTAGTCCCACTATAACTTGTCGAAAGACACAAAATTCCCTTTTATGTTTTCATGTAATTTGGGCCTTCTGTCTCTATTTTGTCCTATGGTCTACACCAGCGTCGTCATTATTTCTGAAAACATAATTACTTCCACAATTTGGGTAAGAAAAACATGAAATGTATCACTCTCCCGCCCTGGTAACAATTAATGTACTCGTAATTAATTTAATCTTCTCACAGGATGTTACGAAAAAATACTTGTGTTATTTCATTTCTAAAACGTGGAATATATTGTTTTGTGTTTGTGTTTGGTCCACCCACCATAATCTTTCTAGGTTTTTCTTAGATTAGTGTTGCATAACTTCCATTATTGGCAACAGAAGCTGGAGGATGTCGGCTTGAAAATCAGCAGAACCAAAACTGAACATATGTTCTGCGATTTCGGCGGTCTCTCCAGTTCTAGAGCCATAGCGCTTGATGACGTGCTTGTCCCAGTCTGCTCCGACTTTCGGTATCTCGGTTCACTCGTGCAAAGCGATGGCGAAGTAGATCGGACGGTTAAGCACAGAACTAACACTGGATGGATGAAATGGCGGCAGGTCACGGGAACAATCTGCGACTCCCGCATTCCCCTTAAACTTAAGGGGAAGATATACAAAACCATGCTAAACCTGTTGTCTTGTATGGATCAGAATGTTGGGCCACAAAAGGGATGAATGAAAGGCAATTGCATGCAGCTGAGATGAGAATGCTAAGAGGGATGTGTGGTGTTACACGAGTGGATATAATACAAAATTAGTATATAAGAGGAAGTCTGAAAGTGGCACCGGTAACTGAAAAGTTGTGTGGAAACCGGTTTTCATGGTATGGGCATGTGTTACGGAGGAATGAGGAAAATGTCGTGACGAAAGTTTTGAGTATGAATGTCGATGGCTATAAGAGTAGGGGAAGACCAAAGAAACGATGGATGAACTGTGTGAATGATGATATGGTTAGAAAGGGGGTGACTGTCGAGATGGCGGCTAATAGAGGAGTATGGAAGAAAAAGACACGTTGCGCCGACCACAAATAAATTGGGATAAGGGCAGGAGAATGATGATGATGAACTTCCATGAGACTGTATAGGTGAAGCTAGGAAAGCAATTGCTACGCAAATTGAATACCAACTCGAGTTGTCTGTATGTTCGCAGAAGACAGTATAAAAATTTGCTAATTGTTAGTGGTTCCAATACCGCCCTTTTAAAAAAAGGTATTAAATGTATTGGTCCGATTATTTTTAACAAAATACCTGATGTAATAAAAAAATAAGACATTTCTACTTTTCAGAAAGAAATTGACAGATTTATTAATTAATAAATATTATTACTCAATTGACGAATTTCTGACCTATAAGAATTTAAATTGATAATTATGACATCTCTGTATTCCTGACTTGTATTTAATCATTTATATTTTCAATTCAACTGTATTGACCCTGAACTTGACCAATTCATAATCCCATTTTATTAATCTGGACATTATGTACTCGTATTTTGTTGCCTATTTCAAATTATGTACTGATTTTCATCTTGACATGGTAAACTTATATTTATTTAATTGAATGTGAAAATAATATAATTATTAATTAGTCTATATTATAGCTAAAACTGTTTGCGTGCCTTAGTTAAGGTAGTTAGTATAAGGATCATTTTAAACTGAACCTGTACCTACTTTCTGTGAAAATAAAGATCTATTCTATTCTATTCAAATGACGACTGTCATTCTTCGCACGTGCCTTTCTGCGGGAGCCTTAACTTATAAAATGACAACGTCTTTCTGTAATGTACAGTCAGGAAAGTTCATTGTGGAGTCTTTAAACATATTTTAAAAACCACTTGTTTTATCTTACCTTGTGAAGGCTGCAGGAACCCGTTGGATGCGAGAAGCACAGAACCGGTCGAACTGGAGGTGCTCGGGGGAGACCTATGTCCAGCAGTGGACGTCTTTCGGCAGAAATGATGATGATATTGATGACTTGTTTTATGTTAATGCTTTAAAACTCCCAAGAAATATCAAAATAAAAACTTTTCTATGGTGTTCTGTACATACATAGTGGTAATTTTGTTCACCCCTTTACTCCCAACGTCCCTATGTTATTCTAACGCACTATCATTCATTCATATTCTTATTTACATTTCTACTTTAGTCCGGTCTTACAGTAAAATAAGACCCGTATATAGGGCCCTAAAATAAAATATCTGTTCGGACTTGCTTGCTTTTCTGCTAAGCCTCACACTGGTCGAACAGCACATTGAGCTACAATGGCTTATAGAGCGCTGAAGAACGCAACTTGTGACAGAATTACACCATACATTTTTAAAGTTTACCACAAGATCCAAGGTCCACTGGCACGTCTGCCACAATAGAATCATATAAGTATACTTTATAGCCGGGTACTGCCCCCTAAGATACAGGCCTAGCCTAGTTTAGGGGACAGGGTCGGACCTATTGTACTTATCTACCTAATGCTAAATATCTTTAATCTGTATACAGTGCAATGTACAGACGCCAGCACATCAAGCTACAACCTGTCAAATTTCTTTAATAGATTTTCAACTTTATCGTTAAAACATTAAGGTTCAAGGTTGATTGGGAAAATTTGACAGTTTCGGGTAGCTTGACTTGCTGGCGTTCGTACTTGAAATTTGTGGTAATAAACAATTTATTCTTTATTTATTTATACGCTAAACTGTGACAGTTTTTCTTGAAATAAGTAGTAATAATAAGGAATAAGTAGTATTTCGTTCTAAAAGAACTTACAATATGAGTTCACAATCTTTTGTTTTTCATAAATTATGTCCTTTTTTGTTAATATTATCTTTGTCTGACATGCATGCATGATTTTTTTTTCCTTAGCCTTCACTGTCCTACAGCTGAGCAAAGGCCTCCCCCAAATCCTTCCAGGTATCCTTTTCTAGAGCTACCTCGATCAAACCCTTGCGGTACGCGTGTCTCTTCCTGGGCCGGCCTCGGCGGCGCCGGATTTAACATTTGTCATATTTTATTATTCCGGTAAATGTGACGCTGATCGTCGACAACTCGTTAAAGCATAATTACTACACTTGGAGATTGCTGTTGGTTAGATATGCAAAGATTTTAATTTTTCGTAAATATTCACCGTACTACGGCGCGCAAAAGAGTGTCCATACTAAGAAGAGTGAGCTCACAGAATTATAATGGTGTTTCTGTGGCAATCAATCAAGTCTCTGCGACATTGTGTGTGTCAGACGCGTCAGAGTGAAACAGAAACGCGACCATCTTTTGACGGCACATCTTATGATGGCAAGAAGAAACACCGCTTTATTTTTTTTGTAGATATCAAACTCAAAACAGTTATTTCAATTAAACCATTTACAGGCACTTTAGAGTTGTCGAAATTAAATAGTCCGTCAGTTAGTCAGAAAGTTGAAGCTAGTTGCCCATTCCAAAACGTAGATCTCTATGGAGAAGAACTATATGTACTTACTCATTGTTGTAACATGTAACCTTGCAAAAAAATGCTCTTTGCTATGTTACTAGGCCGGTTTATAGCTTGTCTTATTAATACTCCAAGAGGCGAATAGAAATGGATATGTGAAGTTATTGCCTTCATATTTTCTTAGGATATGGTAATGTGTGAAAATTTCATTTTGAATAACATATTGGAGTCCTTTCAGTATTATAGTTGGTTTTAAGCTCTAGGTACCGTTCTTAGAGTTCGTTGCTAATGGTATATTTTAGTGTCGAAGTAAAGGCATATTATGTATAATATAATAGAGATCTACGTTTTGGAATGGGTAACTAGCTTCAACATTCTAACTGACTGACTGACTCTTTGACAATTTAAAAGTGCCTGCAAATGGTTTAATTGAAATAAATGTTTTGTGTTTGAGTTTGAGTTCGGTATTTTTTTAAATAAGACTGCATTTGCTTTGTATATAATTACCAATGTTACCGAAATAAATTATTCTTATTCTTATTACTTCTTACTGCCACCTTATGAACGCGATTGATCATTGTTGTCCTGGGTTTGATTCTCAGTACGGGTAAATGTGTTCTTAAGGTTTTTCCATAAAGTAGTTCTTAAGAATTTCAGGATGCATACGTAAAGAGATGATGAAGAAAGTTCATCTTATTCACGAAGAAAAAACAAATTGAGCAGTCGTATAAAAGAGATTGTTAAAACATCTTAAATATTATTAGCAGCCCGACATCTATGGGGCAATGGGGTAAACTTTACCCCATCCCTTATGGGGCAATTGGGTCCCTTGGGGGGACAAAAAGGCATTGGCGTTTCCTAATGCAATCAGATGGGTCGAAACGATGGGGAGTTTTAACAGAAGAAGGTAAGACGCCTAAAATGAGTGAATCTAAGAGGTGAGTTTCATTATTTTAGTAAAATGGAGTATTTTGATAGACCTACAGTTGGCATGGATGGTAAGACATAAAAGAACCCTGACTTTTTTTAAATCTTCCAATTTGGTTTCATCTAACAATTATCGTAGGTAAATAACAATGAATAACTAATTAATTCATAAAAATAACAAAATTAAATATCCTAATTTAATTAAAACTATTCACAAACTAAAATATAGTGTCGAAAAATTCAACTCGCATCGCTGTCGACTGGTAATGTACCCAAGAGACTGGCGGCATTGCCTCGTTGTATGGCAATGCAATCTCCCAATTTACAAATATACCTTTTGTTGTAACTAAGATTGAAGCTTGCTACCTACGTATACCTCTGGTTTCCTCATGATATTTACCGTAAATCTTGCGTGACTCTGAAAGTACTTAAAATTAAAAATTAAAATTATTTATTGAGCATAAGATGTACGGACGCCAGCACATCAAGTTACTACAATCTGTCAAATTTATTTAATAGATTTTCAACTTTATCGCTAAAGCATTAAGGTTCAAGGTTGATTGGAAAACTTTGACAGTTTCGGGTATCTTGACCTGCTGGCGTCTGTACAATAACACTAGTAGGTAATATTGCACTACACATTATGTTACCAAAAGAACAATAATTAAAACTAGCGTATTTTGAACTCTGATACCCAAAGTAACATTTAACTTGTGTTATGGGTACCATTGTTCTAACAAAGCTAAACGTACAGAGGTAAAGGTACTCATTTCCACGAGAGATGCCAGGCGTAGTGGTGCGGTTTAGAGTCACAAAACAAATCAAATCTAAAATAAAATTATTGAAACAATTTTTTTTTTTGGTTAAATTAAATAAAACATAAAATAAAATATAAACAAAACAAAATAGAAAAGTAAACAGAGTAACAAGGTATGTATAAGATAGTGTATGTTTGAGGATGTGTGTGTAAGTATGTGTATGTGATTAACTTAATGACGTTTGACTAGTTAAGGTCTCAACTCACAACAAAATGCGTAAAGCGGGTTAAAAAAACGGTAGGACGACACGAGTCTACATGAACATCGTCATTCAACTGGAAGGCGTCCATTTATCTCCTCAACAAATAAGTACTCAGGAATTACCTAATACTGAAATAATTTAATGTTTCTACTAGCAGCGCCCCGCGGTTTCAATCGCATAAGTGTCGATTCCGTAGGAATATCGGGATAAAAAGTAATTTATGTATTATTAAGCTATATTACTGTAAAATTTCATCAAAATCCGTTCATTTTTGCGTGAAAGAGTAATGAACATCAATCCATCCATCCTCACAAACTTTCGTGTTTATAATATTAGTAGGATTATTATAGTAGGTAGGACTTTCTACTTCTTTCCTTCCTAGTACCTACTTAGGTATAGTAGGAAGTAGGATAGAATTTCAGCACGCAGATCGCGATTCCTAATTCGGAAACGAAGGAATTTTAATACACTTCAAGCTCGACAATCGTCACTCCGCCGCCGTCAGTCTGACAGTGAATGGCGCTCTTTAATTCATTCGACTAAAAAGGTGCGTGCTACAAACGTATAAATTAAATAACACACATTAGGCTCATGTAAAATAGTACATTTGGCGGGAGTTCTGGGTTAATGTAAACGAAGTCGGGGGACTTACTTTGCTCCTAAAGATAGGTACTTTTTGGCGAGAACTGTGTCAGGCAGATGGAGAAGATTTAAATTATAATGGAATTGATTCAAGGTTTTAAAGAGTTGGAAGAAACGTGAGGTTCACGATTTTTAAAAGGGACTAAACATTTTATTATCAGTAAAAGTTGCTAAAATATCATTTATAGCACTGTGTGTGATCTAAACCCGCAATTATGTCACGATTTTCTGTGACTTAAGTAATCCATTTTTACACAGAAAAGCGTGACTTAAGTGCGGATTTAGATCACACGAGCTATAAAATAATGTACGATACGTGTGACTATTAATGCACGGCGCTAATTTCACGCTGTGTCATTTGAAATTCGTACCTTTAATTATTAGGTATTTTAACACAAATGTAAATAATTGTCTTTAGCTGTAATAGGTGCCACTTAATAAAGTCATAGAGTGAAGATTCTGTTGCGCCATTTCTTCTTCCTAGAGAAAGCAATAGGAAGTGATGAAGGGCGGGTGCTTTGAGGGACTGTCTTATGTAATTTTGATGTTCGACAAGTGCTGATTTTCGGCCTAATTAGAATAAATGAAATTTGATTTTGAGTCAATTACAATATCATCGATCTTGTGAAAGCCGCAGGAACCCGTTGGATGCGAGAAGCACAGAACCGGTCGAAGTGGAGCTGGTGGCTTGGAGGAGGCCTATGTCCAGCAATGGACGTCTTTCGGCTGAAATGATGATGACGAGGATGACAATATCATCAGTAACTATTTAAGAACATAACACAATATCTCAAAGTCCTAGTAAATTATTAATTGTGAAAATAAACGAATGATTTAACAAAATGTGCCCCCGAGTTAACCTAAACAATCACAACGGAATTTCAATCACATTGAACATTTTCGACATAAAAGCAATAATTTTAGAACAGCCATGTTATTTGTGGAATACCAAACGTTTGTCCTGATTGATACATTAATTAAAATTCATTACACGGACGGGATCGTTTACGTACATACTGACCGACCACGTATTGTGGTAATCCTTCCAATTTCACGTTAGTCCCATATTATGTGGTGAACCGCCGATATTGTATACAAAGGTTTATTTGGGTGCCTCATTATTGGTGTTATTTAATAATAATATCAGGCTCTGTTATTGTTCTATTGTACAGAAGGCTTTGATCACCATACTTGTTCGAAATATAATGAAAGTGAAATGAAACGGGCCCTATCAGAATACCAGCGCTGCGACATTTATTTTTAAATGTCGAAGCATCATGCTGAGATAGGAGCCTTTTGGCCTCGTATAGGACTTTCTGTTTCATTTTATTTTTTATTACTTTTTTTATAAATATTTGTTCTATTTTTTTTATTTTTAACTGTGTTTAGTTTAGTTTATAATCCTGTACGAGTCGCAATAAATACCTTTTCTTTCTTTCTTTCAAACTGAGGCTCAGGAAGTGGAGGCGAGACGACCTAGACGCGTAGTACAAGGGTTGGATCGAGGTGGCTCTAGAAAAGGATACCTGGAAGGGTTTAGGGAGGAGTTTGCTCAGTAGCGTGACAGTGTGGGCTAAGTAAAAAAATAACTTAGGCTCGATTCTTAAGTCAGTTTTTTTATTAATAGTATCGTGGTTGGAATAAGTTCAAAATAAAATAACTGGCTCTAAGGTTTGGGCTGCGATTTCAGACTATTGTAAAAGATTAACTGTGTATACCCTTTGCACTTTGAGGCACATTATAGGAAATTATAGAAAACAAAAAATCAAGTTGAGTTTTTAACTGAAAAAGTGTTGATATACATAGTTTTATTTTATTTACATTTTGTTTTAGCATTTGACTCTCTTTTTTTTTCTTTTTTTGTGTTCATTATTGATGTTGTGTATAATATTTAAGTAAATTAATCTGACTTGTGTGACATAAATAATGTAGATTTTTATTCCTAATTACTTATTGTTATTTTTGACTTGCTAATTTTTATTTTATTAAACTTTTCGAAGACGAGCTTTTGACACTGTTCTGTTGCATATTTATTATAATTTGATTGATTCAGTTTTAATTTGATATTATGTTAATTGCTTTGAATAATGGAACAAACCTACTAATAAAAATAACCTACCTGTTTATATTTGTACGCCGTTAAGGCAAAACATGACGGTGCTATAATTTTATGTAACATCTTGCATGCCATGTGTGTGCATACTTATGTTTTGAACAAATAAATGATCTATTCTATTCTAAGTTGATGTACCACTCGCAACAGTTAACTTGAGACCTAAGCGGCCCCTCCTGACCCCCGCACTGTTACCTCGCGCCATCGACGCGCGTCGCCTCAGTAACACGCGGGTTGTAATTATGTTAGGATTAAAATATACTTTGTTTAGTAGGTACTAATTCTAGGCTATATTTTTTTATTCTGTACTAGTACAAATTTCCCAAAGAAAACTGTTGTTAGTTTGCGCTTTTATAATTTCCAACGCAACGATATTGTCGTGGTCGTCCACGTCGCCACGGCATCAGGATAACTTAAGGAAGTAAAATGTATGGAAATACATTATGAAGACGCTTTAAAATTTTGATGACACGGTTGGCGCAGTGGTTCGGCGATCGACTGCTGCGCCGCGTGTCGCGGGTTCGATTCCCTCAAGGAACAAATATTTGTATTGCCTACAGGTAGTTGTTCCGGGTCTGGCTGTTTTGTGAGTTTTAATGTTTGTAAACGCACCCACGATACAGGAGTAATTCCTACTGTGGGGCAGTTTTATGTATAAAAAAAGTAATCCGTACACGATAACGTTATAACGTCCACGTATTTCCATACATTTGCTGGACGTGGACGTATACGTCTACGATAATACTCGTCACATTACAAATTATAAAAACGCACACTGTCTTCTTTAAAAAACATTCCCATTCATTCTTTCAACTCAAGTCAAAACAATTGCCCATCAGAACAAAACAATATGGCGCCCAACCAAACTATTCCTGCGTTGCCGGTAAGAAAAATTAAATGATTCTTTAAACAAAAGCCGGGCTGAACGTCTGGGAGCGTAATTAAATGGCAGTCCTATGGGAAATCGACGGCGGCTGGCGGTCACCCACCGACGTCGTAATGCCTGCATCCTACTCCGCCTCATTCGTTGAATTGCCATGAGATTGTATGACTGCTTACCTTTTTGTGTGTGGTGGAATACCTTCTTTCGTAAGTATTTTTGGTTATTAGTTTCTAAGATGTCTGAGGCTTGTGGCTAACTAATAACAGCCGCACGGGTCGATCGATCAGGTTAAGCTACGCTTGCCGCGGTTGGTTCATCGATGGGTAACCATCTTTAATACCAAGACCTCTCAGTGCTTCGGAAAACACGTTAAACCGTTGGTCCCGGCTGTCATTCGTCGATCTTAGACAGTCGTTACGGGTAGTCAGAAGCCCGAAAGTCTATCAAAGGGTGTCCGAAAGGGTTACCGCTACCCCGGAACATAAAGGGCGAAGGAAGGAACATGGGTGGGTTTTAGTCAGTAAGAGTCTGACACTCCCTTCCGCTCCACCCAGAGCGGGAGGGGTCATTTGATGATTTCCCATCCCGAAAAAAAAAAAAGGGGGAGGGAGTACCGGAAGGGGTATTACCTAGTAACTGGGTTGTGGAGATCAGATAGACAGTCGTTTCATGTAAAGTACTGATATCTAAGATGTATGAAAACTTCATAAGCTGTTTATTTTACTTACTTATTTAGTCACTTGTATCACATTTGCAGGATGGGTTTACTAATAAAACATAAACAATCGTGATCGAATTTCAAGATTCCTTTGGGTTAGTGGTTCAATATTTGCCGTAATCAGTGTAATATGTAGATGCCTGATATAGCATCTGTTACAGTGATTAAGGCATCAGATGTGGGTAGATTCCATATTTTAGGAAATCCTGGTTATATAGCGATGATGGTTGTAGCTTGACGTCATCACAGTCACAAGCTCTAATTATACAAATTTCTTATTCAACGTGGAAATGACAATACGACAGTAATTTAAACTGCGTATCTAATACCATTCCAATTCTGCATACTAAAATTCAATCAAATATATTCAATAGTTTAGTCGCTATAACTATTTAAGGATTGGGAAAATCCATCACTGCTATTTAGTTTGTTTGAAAAAATCCCGTTTTAAATTTTGATGTTAGGATTTATTTGATAGTTCGAAAATACTCCTTTAGAGGTATGAGGAACAGGGTGTAAAGTTCACTCATCCTCCATAGAAAAGGGAGGATCTTCCGAACAGACGGGTGTTGTGTCTGGCGGGCAACTGCCCAACGTTTGATGTTGGGATATTGTATCTATGCTAATTGCGCGGTAAACTCTGCTTGCGAGATGCAGGATTTGCGTGACGTCAGTATGACGCGTTGTTCGCATATGGCGTTGTAGATACCGCTACACTCCCATGTATTAGTATTGTCGTATTGTTGTATCCACATTGTATACTGGTGTGGCCTTTTTTTTTTTTTTTTTTTGTGGGTGGGAAATCATCATATGACTTCTCCCGCTCTGGGCGGAGCAGGAGGGCGTGTCAGACTTTTACTGACTAAAACCCACCCGTGTTCCTTCAGTTGCCCATGCCAGGGACCACGGTATCTCTTTCGAACAACCCGCGGCCCTGGCAGGCATCGGCCCTAGCGGACCCCGTCAGTTTGTGCTGACATCTCTTTGAGGCGCGCGTGGAACACAACGCGCCGTCGACTCGGGCCTGGTCCTTGCCGGGCGGCGAGCTGCCCATTGCTCGCCGCCCGCAAGCCCACGCCTACGGTGGCCAGGAGTCGGCTGGTGACTCCCGACGTCCAGGGCGTCTCCTGCGGCGACTAGGGGCGTGAGGGCGCAGAGATTGCCTCTCCCTCACGCGCTCCGCCTCCTCCTTTGCGAGCATTATTGCTTCGCAGAAGGAGGTGACGGCTTCCCACGCACTCTCGCTCCGTACCATGGCCTGGACCAGGGCCGGACGCGAGAGATCGCCGCCGCCGATCGCCGCCACGAGGACGCGGCGGTGCTCCGCCCAAGCTGGGCAGACCTCCACCGTATGCTCCACCGTGTTCTCCGGACGATCCACACAGTGGTGACACCCTGGCGTTTCCTCCCGCCTTATCCTGAACAGGAACCTCCCGAAACAACCGTGTCCGGTGAGGACCTGCGTCAGGCGGAAGGTGAGGGCGCCGTGGCGCCTCTCCAGCCACTCCTCAAAGAGGGGACTTATCGCCGCAATTGTGGCGTGCCCAGCACTGGGTTGCGACAATCGCACTCTCCATGTCGCCATGAGATCCCGCCGGAGCTCTGTCCGCTGTACCGTGATTATACTGGTGTGGCCTACCATTATGATCTTAGACTGTAACTGGCTTACAAAACGAGTTTTAACTTTCGTCCCAGCCTAAATCTTCGAGCCAGCTATTGTATTTTGAACTTTATTCCAACTGCGCAATGAAATGGAATGGAATGCAATAAATGATTGAGTATTGATTACGGTAAAGTTCTTAATACAAAAAAACTTACTTTAGAACCGAGTCTAAGGGCTGATTTTTCAATCATCATCTTTCACTGAATAAAAGTTATCTGGCGATGGAAAAATCAGCCCTTAGTCGAATTCTTTTATTTAGAACTTTATGACAGCAGAAACAAAAAATACAATATAATAATAATAAAGGAAATAATACCTGTTCCCGATACCGGTGGGCTACTATTTTTTATATTTTTAAATGTTTTTATATCTTTTATATTCTAATATTTAAAAATATAATTTATATGTTTACATTTAGATAAAGGAAATGATACTGTATACTCAAATGGACTTAGACCGAACTCGAGGCCCTGGATAGGAGGGTCCGTACGCTGCTGACTCCTAATCGAATGCATCACCCACGGTCATCGGTAAAGAGGCTGTATATCCCGCGAAAATGTGGAGGTCGAGGCTTTTTAAACGCTAAACCCTCCACAATCGCGAGATATGCAGTCTCAGGGAATATTTCCTAGAAACTAAAGAGAACTGGCGCTAGCCAGTAGTGCTTGATACTATGGATCGCATGGAAGTATGGCAGAGTAAGGAGCTTCACGGACGCTTTTACCGGGCCCTACATGGACCCGATGTAGATCTACTAGCGTTCATAGCCTGGCTGCATTTCGGTAACCTTTTTGGAGAAACAGAAGGTTTTGTCTGTGCAATTATGGACGAAGTTATGATGACGAACAATTACCGGAGATTTATTGTGAAAGACGGCACGGTTGACATCTGTTGGGCATGCCACCGGCCGGGAGAATCAATCAGGTATATTATCTCCGGGTGTTCTCGTCTAGCTAACGAAGAGTACTTGCATAGACACAACCTTGTAGCCAGGATAATCCATCAGCATCTTGCTCTGAAATACAGCCTTGTGGAATCTGAGGTGCCGTACTGTGTAGTACGGCACCTCAGATTCCACAAGGCCATTTTCGAGAACTGGGTCGGGCACATACACAGGCATGTGCCCGACCTAGTTCTCGAAAATGGAAATATCACATTGTACTGGGATCGATCCATCATCACTGACAGGACTATTGTTGCCAATAAGCCTGATATAGTGGTGGTGGATCGATCAGAGCGGCGCGCAATGATTGATGACATACTCGTAACCGTCCCGCATGATGAGAACCTCGTGAAAACCGAGAAAGATAAACAAATCAAGTATCTTGACTTGGCTCGCGAGGTTTTCGACATGTGGCGTGTGGACTCAGCAATCATTGTGCCGATAATCGTGTCAGCTAATGGGTTAATAGCCAACAGCCTCGACCAACACCTGAAGAGGCTCTCGTTGGGCAGTTGGATCAAGGGCTTGATTCAGAGAGCGGTACTTCTGGACACGGCTCGCATTGTCAGGAGGTTCCTTTCTCTGGAGCCCTGACCGCCGGTAGCTTGGACCCTGTTCCCGATACCGGTGGGCTACTATTTTTTATATTTTTAATTTTTTTTAAATCTTTTTGTTTATAAAAATATTTAAAAATGTAATTTATATGTACTTAGTTGAAATAAAGAAAATAATAATACAATACAATAATAATATAATATATTTAGAATAAAGTTCAAAAAATATAATAACTGACTTGAAGGTTAAAGTCAGAACTCGTTTTAATAACACGGTAAAAGTCCAACATAATATTGGACATCTTTACAGATGTTTAATCTCTAAGGTCAGTGGTCATAAGGAACCAAACTACAAGGTAGAAGTTCGTTACATCTTATATTGTCCAATTTTCCGCCCATTTATGAGGAAAATTGATTTCGACCAGGAAAACTATGTGAACGATATGATACTTGTTCTGTACAACGTTGACTTAATTATTGTAATTATTTCCTTCCTTGTTCTTCGTGTTACACGAAGAGGATATTTCTATTATTGTGTCAATGTTATGTCTCTCCATATATGAGTATTTTTTCTCATTGTAGTATAGCAACATAATAAACTAGCACAGCGGCCCACGCCCGCAGAGTGGTCACTTGCTTGCTGGCCCCTAAACGATGCGGACGTGTTGCCGCTGCTGTTGTATCGTGAATTTTGTGTTTAATTTACCTACTCGAATACTTTCTAAAACGAGGTATGTCAGTGTGTCTATTACATTATTTATATTTTTACTCAACTGCGGCAAATCTCAAAAGGAGGGTAATGTTTTCGAATACCTATACAAAGCTAATGTTTATATCCATGACTCATTTTTAGAAGTCAACCTTTTTATAAAACTAATTTTCTTTAAGTAGCAGGCGTAATCTGAAACATATGAAAGCCTTATTACAGTACAAATAGGAAGTGGAACTTCATCTTGATGGCTTAATGTGATTTTCTGCATTAAATGGTTTTCCTGTAGAAATTGCCAACAAAATCAATTGTAAGTCAACGCACCCTCATCCCGAAAACCCGAAAAGGTACCGAACAGCCATATAGGCCAAAGATTTGTGATGTGATCAAACTATAAATCTGTGTCAGACAGTCTCCCCAAAGAATGTCACTGACCCCTTTCAAGGGCATCGCATTTTATAACAGCATTACCTACGCAATTGATTAAAAGTATGTCAGTGTGTTACACAAACCAACTGTAAACATTAAATATTAGAATTATCAATCTTATTTTTTTTTAAAAAGGCTATATTTCTCTGTTCCCCATTTGCTTAGCCTAAGCATTGATTTATCAACTCTATTTTTGTCACGCCACAAGCCTCAATACTGGAAAACGCAAACCAATTAAACTGGGGGGCAATTCCCGTATTTTTAAGAACGTTCACATTCTAATCTGTCTCAATCTTTCAAAAATATAATTAATTTCCGTAACGTTTGACAAGTTTTTGACAATTGATTGTCGCTGAGAGGAGATTGCGATTTGAATTTGGCCTCCTGATTTTATGTAATCCCACTGAAGACCATTTTCATTACAGGATCTCGAAACTTACGCTCATTTACCCAAAAGACGTGAGTGTTAATAAATAATTCCTCGTGACACATCAAAATAGGGGTCAGTTCAACCCCCTACACTGCCCAGAAGCTACATTTTACCACACTCCATAACCTGCTCTATATACCGCGAAGATTTGTGATGTGATCAAGCTATAAATCAGTGTCGGCCACTGTCCCCAAGGAATGCTCATAAAGGCGTCATCTGTCACCTCCACTGAGATATTAACGTTGACGATGTAGTGCGGGGGACACTTGTTTATTGTCTTGGCTGGATACGTTTTTGGGGTAAGCTGGATTTGAAGTCAATTATAAGTTGGTCAGCAAATTATTTTCATTTTTGTAAGTTCTGATATTTAAAGATCGTTCTGATATAGAAAATCGTTGAGAAAATTACTGATTAAGATCAGTAATTTTCTCAACGATTTTCTCTAAAAACTATAGGTACTTTGATTTCGTTTATTACAGAAAAATAAACAGATGGGTCTTTTATTGAATTAATGATTTATTTATTTGCCAGAATATGGGTACATATGATACGGTATTAATAACGGATGGTTACACTATATTGGTTCAATCCAGTGCAAAATGATGTACCTATAGAAAGAAATACATAGACACGTATCTAAATACGTACTAGAATAATACAGAAGTAGACTCGAAAACAAACTTAAATCAAGTCAATTGCCATTACATCACAAGCACAATACACAGCAGGCCGAGCGTAATCGTAGCCCATACACTGCAGGCCAAATTAATAGCCCGTTTGAATTATATGAACCGCGATAATCAACACAGTGAGACGCGTAATAGCTTATTATTACCTTTTCGTTGAGCAAAGGGCTGTTGGTAATAATGAAGGCGTATAAATTAGATGTTGGGTAGTCAATTATGAGTACTTCGATGCTTTTGTGGATGGTTTCATACAAAACTTTAGTAGTAATTTTTCATCTGTACAATGTTGAGGCTCGTTTGTAACGTGGTGCTTTCAAACGTCGTATTGCCAATAGGAAAATGGGAATCACGTGCTGTGACCATTATTATTTTGTAAACTTACGTTGTCTTGTAAGTTAAAAGTCGTCTTTTAATAAAATTCTTTCAAGCTACCATCAAACTATAGTTTTGGCGCCCAGCATGGGCCACAATCTTAAGATTTTTGACGCCCAACATGGGACAATTTTTATTGGCGCCCAACGTGGGCTACGATTCCGATATTTTATTCCGGTTTGCTAGAATGACAATAACAAACGATCGTAAGAATCTTATGATCTGCAGATATGAAACGCGTTACGGCAACTGCTTATCTAATGGTTTTACCGTAACTGCAATCTCAATTTTCAGGGCAGTACCTAAGTAAAATAATGTTGGTACATCATGAGTTACAAAGAAAGGTAAACTATTTGTAGAATACCTACAAGGGACTGTTTCACACGACGATGAAAACCAACTGGTACATGGCGCTTGAAGGAACTCGACATCTTGTTCAACATTCTGACCCTTTTGAAACGTTTAGACCGCTGCAATCATTCAAGCGTCCTTCCTTCTCAATTTGTGCGAGAACTAAGACGTTTGAATTGTTCAAATCTGTAGAACCTATATTAAGCTGTTTGAGCCTATTACAGCGTGTCCAAATAGTTTTAGTTCTGATTGTGGACAGGAAATGTTAAATATGATGTTTATTTGGTAACATTGGCCTGGCCATTTACCAGCCACTGGCAGTAGATCAATAATATATAAAATGCACTTTACTTACATATTTAGTTAGACAATAAATAATAAATTTTCGTTGCGCATACCATTATTTTGAAGAATGCTGAAGGATATGTCAGAAAATCAAATCAACACACACGATTTAAAAGTAACGGGGTCGTATTCAGCAATCAAAACTTTGTAGTGCAGCCTTTTGAATAAAACACTCGCTTATCACATAATAAATAACTACAAAGTAAACAACAAAGAGATCGGCTTGCAGACAAGAATCCAGGACAGTTTATTAGCAGCCTTCTATTAGCACAACTAAGAGTACTCGATGCCACTCCAGTCGGCGATAAAGCCTTTATTTATTCTCTAGAAACATTAAGCGAGTTAAAATACTCCCCTTTAAATCTTTAGTTAGTGAGTTTAAGAGATTAAATTTATGTGAAAGTGTGTTGTATATTTTGTTTCGAGTACTGGAAGTAGAGTTGATAGTTGTTGAGTGTTGAAATGGGAGCCTTTGAGATTTAATTTGTGCTGTTTATAGGTTTTCGTGTTCTCGGGGTCTACTCCGAAGAGGTATCCTGCTACGAAGTTACTATTTGGTTCGATTGGTCCCGATGCTACACTCCTTCACTCTTTCGAATATTGACTATGGTCCCGATCTAATTTAGCCGATCCGAACTTTTTTCGCAATTTTCAATAATATTTGGTTCGGCCATGTGTCGGTCCGATCCGATCATTCGCACTTTACACTTCGTAGTAGACCCCCAGATTTATCAAACAAATTATTTTTGGTATTGCCCGTCAGCGTTGGCAGATAAATAGCCATGTGGGTGGATGCCCTACAGAAGATCGCGGGAAAGACCTGGATGAGACTCGCATAGACCAGGGAAGTATGGCACAATAGGCTCAAAAGGCAGGAGGCCTGACTCAGCAGTGGGTAGAACAATAATGATGATTAGGTTGATTTCCAGTCATATCTATGTACTTGTCTAAATATTAAGTTTGGTATCGCATGCTTGAAGGTCGTGGGACTTCGTTGGTTGCATTGCGCTGAACATGTTCAACTTGAGTGATGATGATTTGGATTGTTATTTAGTATAGTGTGTGCAAGTTCCAGTATAAACCTTTTTAGACTTTGAATGCTTCAAAATATGTTGTACACAGCAATAATAATGTATTACATGGAACAAAGAGGGTACGTAATGCACATTTTGTATAATTGTTTTGTAACACATACATTATGAATACCAAACATTATGTATTTTCATATTGGGCACAGTACAAATGCTGCAATTAAAATTCAATCTTCTATCAGCAAACCTAAGAGATATTTTACAACTTCAAATTAAATAGGTACCGCCAATTTGTTAACTTTATAATCGGGTACACCGCATTTAATCTACTGTGAAAAAGGTCCAGCTGGCACAAACGTGGTAAGATCGCCCATTTCTAAAAGTTGATGGACCAGACTAAAGATATTACACGTTAGGACGATTACCGAGTCGTAAATGATAGGTCAAAGGTCCTAACCTTTGGAGATCGATGCTTGATGACTATGCTATATTACTGAGTAAGTGTGTACTAGGTGTTACGAAGTAATCCTATACGTGACAAATTGTTGGACTGACATAATTGCTTTCAGTCATGGAACGAATTGTAATTACAATGTATGAGTGTGAAGGGGTACTTTTACTCTTTTAAATACTTTTGGGCAAATTATTCTTTGCCAAATCCTACTAATGTTATAAATGCGAAAATTTTGTATGGATGGATGGATGTTTGTTACCCTTTCAAATGATGAAAGGCACGCAGATAGTTTATAACCAGGATTAACACATAGGATACTTTTTATCCCGATTTTCCCACGGGATCGAAACTTATGCGGGTAAATGCTCTTTGGGTGCACAGGCATCACCCAGATTAGGTCGGAAACCCTCGGGACACCCAGATCATACACAGATGTTCTTAACAGACCAGGATACCTAATAAGCTTCTGGAGGGAGGTGGGCTGGTTGGAATAACCACCGACGGCCGCCATGGCCCACGTACAATGGTCCACCTGAAGGAATAAGTGCGGAAACCAATCCCATAACATAGAACATAGAACATATGCGGGTAAAACCGCGGGGCGTTTTGAGAGCAGTGCTAAATATAGTGCTTTTGAAAGAAGGTTCACAGATATAGGTACACTTAATAAGTTTTAGCATTTTATACAGCTGACTATTCTAGTGGTCACAAGCGCTACAGCTGAGCATGAGGTCCTGGTTTCGATTCTCAGGTCGGGCAAATGTATAGGGTTTTTCTATCTGGAATGTCTTAGTAGCAGCCCGTAGTCTCAATCTGAATCATTTTGAAGAATGTTGCTAATCCATTGCTTCATATGTTCAAAAATTAATCTGCTCAACAACGTAAATAACGCAATGAATGTTGTAGAACTGTCAAAATGAAAGCGATTGCTACTGATAGTGTGTTACACAATTACCCCGCTGGATTTGTGGATACTAGGCTCGCTCCATATTACATGGGACTTAAACGTAACTGGTGAAATGTGGGTGCAGGAACTATATGTATACCTCTGTCCAACCTTTCACGGAAACAAGGCGTTGTGTTTTGTTATGTAGCAATCATAATCCTTGTCTGGCATCATTATTAGAAAAACCCGCTTGTTTTTCGGATGCGTGTGTCATCTAATCAGTACCTATCTGTCAGGGAGATAACAGCAGTTATTACAAACACAGCACGTTTGAACCATGTGGGTAGCTGCACAACTACTAGATTCTTCCTAAAACGGTAATACTCGTAAGGCCTCCTTTTAATATATCAATGAATTAAGGACATTTAAAATTATGCGATTGGATCAGAGGCAATGGCCATGACTTACTCATGGTCGTAGGTTCGAACCCTGACTGGCGCTTTACTTTGAGTAAATTATTTCAACACCTTTGCTCTCAAAACGGTGAGGGAAAACATTGTGAGGAAACTGGCATGTCCTAGTACTAAAAAAAACTGACATGTGAATCTACCAACCCGCACTGTCGTGGTGGATTACGGCCCACTCCCTCTAACCGATAGAAGGCCTGTGTCCCAGCAATGGGAACATTATACGATGATTATGCTAAACACATTATAAATACAAACAAAACAAAACTAAATAAAATATGAGTGAGAAACTAAAGCAATAACAGAATATAGTTTATGAAAACATTCGCAAAACGCGAAAACGTAATTAAGAACTTGTTTTAAACTTAACGTCTCATGTTATAAACGTGTTTTAATTGTTGGCGGCCATATTGTCTTCCTTCAAACAGAACGTTTGTTCCTGCTAGTTAAAATGATGCCAATAAAAGCTAAATGGGAAAGAGCGTTCATTAGTTTTAGTGCGTCAGGCGTTTCATGGAACATCAAAGCCGCTGCCTGCTTTTCTCATTGCATATTTTACATTATAAACCCTAGCTGAAATAATTTATGTGTCGAAAAATCTTTTTTGTTTATAAATTTAATTTGAATTATTAAAGTATATAATAACTAAAACTCATTCCAAAGAGCAGTCCATTGATTAATAAATATTCGATGAACCGTTCAGTCGAAGTAGCGTTTGGCGATAAAAGGTGGTTTCGCAATAAATTCCATTCGAACAATCCTTCACTCGACTTTCCATTAATCGAACATATTATGACTCTCAAAGTTAAGTTACGGGCCCCAGCGTGGGATCCTGGGTTCGATTCCCAGGTCGGGCAAAGTGTTGTTGGGGTTTTCCATTAGGAATTTCTTAGTACGGTGTGATACCCCCGTGCGGAAATGTCTTTCCGTGCAAGTGTCCCTTCGCGCAAAAGTCCGTTCGCGTAAAAGTCTAATCGCGGAAACGTCTTTTCGCGCAAGTGTCCCTTTGCCCAAAAGTCTGTTCGCGTAAAAGTCCATTCGCGGAAATGTCTTTTCGCGCAAATATCCCTTCGCGCAAAAGTCCGTTCGCACAAAAGTCCAATCGCGGAAACGTATTTCCACGCAAGTGTCTTTCGCGGAAATGTCTTGCGCGCAAGTGTTCTGCTGTGCTCCTTAGAATATCAGAAAATGTATTTATTTATTTTAAACTTTTCCAACAAAAAGGTACAAAGGCGGACTTAATGCCTTAGGCATTCTATACCAGTCAACCAAGGGTGTGAAAAGATTAGATGGCCACCTGCCATCCAATCTTTGATTGAGAGGAAAAATGATAAAAAAAAACTTAAAATTATTGATAGGTTTTCAACGCTTTGGTTGTGCTGAAAGGCGAAACCAACATAATAAAAGAAAATGGCTAAGCAAACGATAAATTATGCAGGACATCGAAACACATCATTAACAAGGTGAACGAAATGAACGACTGAATGAATGAGGCCGCATGTCGTCCTTTGTGCACACAGTGGACGCCAATCATAGCCACTATGACGGACATTCGATTAGCTTTGAACCGAGAATAATAATGCTTTGGTTCTGATACGGCAGCTTTGTTTGTGTTGGACGTGGTAGAAAGAGATAGAAGATAATTGTGATACTAATTTAAAAAGCTCATCATGTTTTTCTGCCCTATCATAAATAGCATTATCAGCATGTAAATGTCTTCCACTAGATAATATGTCGACTGGTACGTCGCGTCCTGACCAAAAACGATCGCCGCGCGGGTATGCGATAGTCGAGCGAAAACCCTTGAAAAGATGGCGGGATGACTTGGTGAGAACGGCTGGAAAGACATAGACTAGATGAACAGGATGAAAAAAAAGGTTTGGTTTCCAAGAAAGTGGTGACAATAACGGTTGTCCAAATACAGAGCGTTTTTGATACCTTATTGTCAAATACATTGGCGTTATAATATGAAAGATAGACAGTCGCTCCACGTAAAATACTGGTATTCAGCTGCATTTGCTTAGACTGGAAGCCGACCCCAACATTGGAAACAGTTGGAAAAAGGCTAGGTGGATGATTATGATGGTCATTTAATATGACGGAACCGCTTTCCTATCAAACCAAAACTTTCGACGTCAATTGGCTGCCAACAGTGGTTGTCAACATTCAAATAATTCTACTGTCATATTCCTTCAATGGCTGCAGTGATGAGAAATCACGTGATCGTTTACATACGTTCTTAACGGCCACAATATAATTTTATTGTCTCCATATTGCTAACAAGAAGTTCATGAAAATATTAAAACTTAAACAATAAAATAAAAACAAAAGCATTTTTCTTGAAACCGTTCCTGAAATGTGAAATGCGAAGGTAATTCGGTTGATAAAAATTAAACATTAACGAGTATAATTTATTTAATTTTATACAAAGGCTTAACTCGCGCGAGAGCTTGTTAAATTTAATTAAAAATAAATAATTCAGAAGTGTGTTGTAATTAAAATTGTATTGCACATGTGCTGTTTACTTGTGCCTTGTGTGTTATGGAATTTTATGAGTTGTAAAGTTTTGCACTACTTTCAGAAGTAAAACAATAACCTATTCATAACACAGGTTTATATTTATTTGGTTCAATAAAAGTGGTAAATTCGCATTTACCACTTTTATTGAACCAAATAAAAGCCACCACTTTCTTAAGTGTCATTTGAATGACGCTTAAAAAAGTGGTTTGAAATCTTATTTGTGTAATCCTAGAAACCTTTTTTTTTGTCGTATTGTTCTGAGCCGCTTCAAATTTTTCATAGGTGCACTTTTCTATGGAACAGGTGATTTTTTTTTGATAACCAGCTTTAAATGTCTACGCTAGAGGGACAAGTATCATGTGCTGAATTCATGGTTATAGTTTGTGCATCGATATCCCTGCCACCCTGTATAATATATCATGCACCCCACCTTACTCTGTTGTAGATTAAACAAATATGAACAATTTCATGTGGTAACATAAAATAACTATCTCCTGAATTTTAATCAGGAGGCCTTTGTAACCGTAAAGTGCAACTTAATCCATCAAAATTTATATGTTTTGTGTCAACTCACTCATTGCTAACCATGCTATAAGCTTTGCTCATTACGAATAACAAATGGTGATAATCATGGTAGAGTAGTTACAAAAACCAGCCAAGTGCAAGTCATACTCGCTCACGAAGGATTCTGTACCACGGAAAAATCGCCGAAAAAAAAAACACGTTTCTTGTAATCTTTGTTGTTATTGCGGCAAAAGAAATACACACTCAGCGAAAATTTCAACTGTCTACCTATTACGGTTCATGAGATACAGCCCGCTGACAAACAGATGGACGGACGGATAGCGGAAGCTTAATAATAGGGTTCCGTTGGGCACGGAACCCTAAAAAACCGTGCCGTATTAAGTACAATACCTGCTCATTGCACCATACCCAAACTTCCTGCCAATGACTGCCTACTATCATTGGTGGTGTCCGTCAAATCATGTTTCTAGCACCTTGAGGTCCTTTGTACACGGCACGGTTTCTTTAAGGTTCAGCGAATAAACTACGCCGTAGAAAAAACGTGTCCATCAACAAGTTTCCATAGTGATCTATACAGCATTGACAAACACACGGCGAATAAACCGTAGTTTTTCACGGCAAGAAAAACGTGTGTACAAAGAGCATGAGGCCACGACTGACAACGCTAAGGACGTGGAACCTGCATAGGGAGGTATACCTAATACAACGCACTAATGCAACGCACACCCTAATACGACTTATAAAAATGTTCTAAACTAATCTCACAATTCCATTCAACATTATAACAACGTCACATACTTCACGTTCGTCCGACCATCTCGCCGTCCGACCATCTCGCCGTCCGACCATCTCGCCGTCCGAGCGTCAAGACGCCGCGTGTGCTTCGGACCGAAATAGCGACGCGGCAACGTCCGACTCGCGCACAAGGCGTAAAAACAACAATATGAATTATTTTCATCTCTAGTTGTGTCCATGAGAATAAATTCTCAGGACAATAGTAGCAGATAAAGGAAAGTGCGTCCTCCCCGCTCTGTTTCAACACAGTCGAGCAGAAAAATCCGGAGTTCCGTTCGAATAGGGTGGATACAATTTTAAAATCTGAGAATTTTTTTAGGTGAGGTGACCCATTTCTTGTTGAAGCAAAAACTTTTGCGCTGGAAAAGTGTGCTAAAAGTGGACACATAAATTGATTTTGGCAGCACCGACGGGCAGTCTCTATAAAACGTAAAACGTGTTGGCTAATCCAACGTGAAACTTGAAAAAGTGTGATGACAAACTCGTATTTGAAACTCAGACAATTGAATGATGCCAAAAAGACTATTTTGACATACCCATGTACTGCTTTTTTTTTTTTTTTTTTTTTTTTGGGATGGGAAATCATCAAATGACTCCTCCCGCTCTGGGTGGAGCGGAAGGGAGTGTCAGACTCTTACTGACTAAAACCCACCCATGTTCCTTCCTTCGCCCTTTATGTTCCGGGGCAGCGGTAACCCTTTCGGACAATCCCGCTGCCCCGGCAGGCTTCGGCCCTGAGGGGCCCCTCGTTATGCTGACATCTCTTTGAGGCGCGCGTGGAACACTTACGCGCCGTCCGGCACGGGCCTGGTCCTGATCGGGCGGTGAGCTACCCATTGCTCTCCGCCCGCAGGCCCGCGCCTACGGTGGCCGGTAGTCTTCACTTGACTCCCGACGCCCGGGGCGTCTCCCACGGCGGCTGGGACGGGAGGCTCTCTCCCTCATCCGTCCCGCCACCTCCTTCGCTAGCAACCCATGTACTGCTTGGCATCTAAGATTTGTTTGTGGCTTATGAATGCCTTGAAAAAAATGGTCGGTATTGTTGACCAGAAGGATTAAAAATTTATGTTTTTGAATCGTCTTTCTTTTAATGCAAAATCCTAAAAATCTTCAACAGCCTGGCGACTGCCGGCTCAGCAGATTTATTGCAGACCAACTGAATTTGTAGGCCCCATCGAAATGATAAAGCGTTTCCCTACCGTTCGGGACTAAACAAAAGTTAATACTTAATAGTTTAGCAACTTCGGACCCTTTCGCTGCCAATACCGAATAGTTTTTGTGAGAGCTCTAAATATAAGGGCGGAATGTAAATTACTGGTTTGAAATCGCGGTCTTTTTGATGCGTGGGTTATGGTAGCAACTTTATACTATTGTTCATGAAGATTAAAAGCGTGGGTTTTGGTTACAGTTCTATTTCTGTTCCGGCGGAGTATAATGATCCTATACGTTTTCAGTGTGTATATATTTGGAAGAACGCTAGATTATTTTCGCCTCGGAAATCTTATCAACCGATGCTATGTATGAGCCTACCTACTATGTACCTAATAATCATATAAGACGAAGGAGACTAGCCTCCATGACACAGTGAATCCTAGTGTGGAGGCTAGTTCTATTTGAATATGGTAGTGTTTTTTCTGAACAATGAAGTTTTTATTATAACGGATGTAAAAAGACACTTAACGAAGCTGAGAGTCACTTGTACTCCCCGTAATTCTAAATATTTATTTGTACTGGTCCATACCTGGGAACCTTCTGGTTACGGAGATATTGTAGGTCAAAATTCCAACTTTTACTGAGGTTTTTTAAGAAAACAAGTTTTCAATGTTATAACACAACTTTAAATACCCCATGACCCCTGCACCGTTGCAGGCACTCATAAGCACAATTTTTTGTATGCGTTATATTGCACACTACCACAAACAGAAAATTTTCACACCAAAATATAAGTCGTTTCGTAATGGCTATGTGAGGGGTCATTTTACACCTTTATAATATAACCACGCTAACTGCTTGTATGGCTACATTCCTCTGTGTCTGTTTATTATGTTTTCGGAGCCAAAATAGACAGAAAACTATGTGCCAAAGAACTAGTAAATCTAGACTTACTATTTACTCGTAGTTTGGCAACGCTAGTGAGAACTGTTGGTACCATTCCATAGGATTCAGAATTGAAAAGTTTTGTATCAGATGCAACTCAAAGGATCCTGGTCTTCTTCTTTTTCGTGTCGCTGGTACGACAGTTATTCACATTTCGCTGGCCCAAAACATCGCCAGTTCCACGGCGTTATCGGTGGCAGCGCGAGGTCAATTTGGCTGCATGTTTTGGGGCACAGAGGAAAGGAGAGGAAGTGGAGCATAGTTTGTGACTCGGCTCCACATCTACACCCTACAGCCACTCAGTCAAGGTGGATCGAGGTATCAGATGTAACTCAAATCCTTTGAGTTGCATCTGATAGTAACTTTTTCAAGTTGATAAATAATAATAAATGGTCATATTACTATACAGCATGTATCAAGGGTATGCTCAAGTTTAAGGGTGTGGTACAGATCATCAATCTGAACAACTTTATCCATTGGACCAACATCGTCATCGCGAAAATCGACTGTCCCATACAAAACGTCAAACGTCAATAAAGTTGTTAATTCAATTCAATTCATTTATTTTTTTCAAATCATAAAATCTTTTTGTTAGTAGATACATACATAACTTAAACACGAGTGTTAGTACATCCATAATAATTGTTAAGAACGTAAACTAGGACGACAATCTTCGCAGGGTAGCAGCTAAATGAGAGTTGCCGAAGAATCGAGCTGAACGGAGTGCAATTGGAGACGCCTATGTCCAGCAGTGGACTGCTGTACGCGGATGATGTGTGTGATGACGATGTTTGTCCCAAGGATAAAGTTTTTCAGTTTGATGGTCTGTACCACACACACGTCTACCGAACCCTTCGTGGAATACAGCCGTGATATTAAGGTACGTGTTCAAATGCTCATAATCATATCGATATACTCGAAGATAAACCAACCTATTCATTACATAGAAGCACGTATAAGAAAAAAAAAACTGTACCGATTACCAACTTATCCAACATGTTATTGCCAAAACTTTTGCTTACTTCCCCAAAAAGTAGTGGTTTCTCCACAAATGCTCCGGTATTCACGTGATAAAGCGAGTCTCACTGTAATAGAAAGTGCCTGCCTAACATTATGTATTTCAGACGTTCTGTATCTACGTGAGCGCTTTAGGTAAACGATCTGAGGTCTTAAAAAATATGCTCTGCCTCCGATCGAGGTAATAACTGGAATTTTGTATTGAGGAATTCAAGGTTTGAATTAATGTAATGAATAAATCAACATAACATGAGGCTGGTTCGAGGTGGAGCGTGAAAAGAGTTCTTCGTAGGATTTGAGGGAGGCCTTTGCCCAGCGGTGGGACAGTATAGGCTAACCAAAAGAAAAAAAACCTGAGGCTTTGGAATTGTTTCTTCAGTTACTTACGACAGTATTACCAAGTCCAGTTACTTGGTAATACTGTTGTGTAGGTTATTGTTGCGAAAGTATGATAACCAGTCTTACCAAGGGGTATCCCCCTTGCTAAGACTAGTTGTCAGACTTTTGGGCTTCTGACGACCCGTAATGACTGGCAAAGATCTACGAATGGCCACCGGGACTAACGGCTTAGCGTGTTTTCCGAGGTACGGAGAGGTCTTGATTTGTAAAGATGGTCACTGGAGAAGACTCATTTTTAAGTACTTTTTAATGTTACCTAGCTCCTAACTATATTATAATAAATGTGAAAGTGAGCTTGTTTGGTTGTTTGTTACGCTTTCACGCTAAAACGTTTGAACGGATTTCGACGTTTGGTACATGGGTAGACCATGGATAAGGAGATAGGCTTCTTTTCATCCTGGATTGCAGATAAAGTTGCCGATAATAGCTAGTATTTTTTTTTTAATTCTGTAGGTTGATACATTTTCTAGTAATAACAGGAATTCTCTGCTTCGGAACTTTTTTTCGTAATTATTAATTCTTGAACTGTAATGTATTCTTTATCATTTATTCATACGCACAATTAAGATTTATAAGAAATCATTACATATGTATGGAAACTTCGAACTTCGAATAACATTCATTTAACCTTCGTATGACAAATTAAAATGGTAATTCTAATTTATTTTATTTCTTAGGAGCTCATCGGCTTTTTGGAACCATTTCATGAGTTGCTATGGGGCTTATGAGATAACTAGATTAGGTAAAAACAACATAACATAATATCACGCCTTGTTTCCCAGAAGGGTTAGGCAGAGGTAAGTTTATCGTACACCCACATTTCGCCATTTCATCATCATCATCTGCCTAGCCTTTTCCCAAATATGTTGGGTGCGGCTTACAGTCTATCCGTATCTTAGAGTCTGACAACCAGTAAAACCTCCACAACCCAGTAAGTGGGTTGTGGAGTTCAGATAGGCAGTCGCTCCATGTAAAATACTGGTACTCAGCTGCATCTCGTTAGACTGGAAGCCGACTCTAACATAGTTAGGAAAAACCTGGGTAGGTATATTGATTTCATTTCACATTTGAAGTCAGAGATCACACAGCAAACATAATCACCATTCTCCCCAGTTCTTCCCAAGAACTGCTTACACTAATTACACTTCCCGGCTAACCCCATTCCCATACAGAAGATTTTAAACTAGTTCTTCAACATTTTCAATTTAGCAAGAAAATAAGCTGTATGTTTTTAAATGAAGTCTCTTCGCTGACTCGGCTAATTCTGTTAATGGGAAGCCCTCGTTACTTTCGGGAGTTATCGGGTTTTCGTTCGTGTAGCGAGCATATTCGGGGCTCGTTGGTTTTTGTGTATGGCTTGTTTAGATTATCTTAAGAGATATACTCTGCTGGCCTGTAGGTAATTACCTGTGTGGGTTTTTTGAAGGGATGAGCGTTAGTGTATTCAGCCAGTTCTTTCGTGATGTAATGGGTATTATGTGGAAGTGCACATATACACAAGTGGCACACGTCACGGCTGCAATTGCCTCTGCCGCTAACGCGAGCCGCTCGTGTGTATGAACACTAAAGGTCATCCATCCACAAACAGCACTGCTCTGACACAGCAAATAATTTGCCATTTTAACTTGAATTACGATGACAATACAGAAAAGTGGTCAGCTTGCTGGCAGCGCGCTGCTCGCGAGGCCGCTGCTCGATGGTCTTAAGTGGTGCAAAGCCGCTTGGCTTTCCAACAGACTGTTGACCGTGAGGTTTTCAATTTGGCTTCTAAGACTAGTAAAATTACGAATATCATCCACTGACTTTAATAATTATGTTAATAATAATTTATTTCGACGATTAGAAACTAAAATCCCCTGTTAAAATTTTAGTTCAATACCTGTCTTTCGGCAAGCGTAGTGTGGGACGCCCCCCAGCTAAAGCAGCAG
Source organism: Apamea monoglypha (assembly GCA_911387795.2). Taxonomy (NCBI): domain Eukaryota; kingdom Metazoa; phylum Arthropoda; class Insecta; order Lepidoptera; family Noctuidae; genus Apamea; species Apamea monoglypha. Next base: position 17,422,670 of record OU426917.1, on the reverse strand, counting down.
CGGACGACCTAAAGAAGGTGGCTCGGGTAGACTGGATGCGGAAGGCGGAGGTCAGGGTGTTGTGGCGCAGTCTGGGAGAGGCCTATATCCAGCAGTGGACCGCGATCGGTTGAGTTGATTGAGTTCAATACCAAATACACAAGTGGCACACGTTTGACGGCACGGTTGGCGCAGTGGTTAAGCGATTGACTGCTGCGCTGCGTGTCGCGGGTTCGATTCCCGCACGGAACAAATATTTGTATGACCTACAAGTAGTTGTTCCGGGTCTGGCTGTTTGTGTATGTGACTTTAATGTTTGTAAACGCACCCACGATACAGGAGAAATTCCTAGTGTGGGGCAACGTTTTATAAAAAAAAAAAAAAAAAAAAAAAAAAAAAAAAATAAAAAAAAAAAATAAGAAACTCACAGGTACGACACTACGTACATACGTGGACAGCAATAGCATTTTAAGAAAAAATAGAAAGAAAAAGTATCTTCTTAACCAGTGAAGAAGACAAAAGGTCCATGACCTCAGCTTTCCCAATGGAACCAACCCAATAAGGCAACGGACACATGAAGCCAATACAGAAATTGTTCAAAACAAAGAAACTAATCATGACACGTCCACTTTGAACTAAACCTCGTATTTATGTAAGTCGGTAGAGCGTAAAGTGTCGCAAGCAAAGAGTATGAATGAGACAGCCTATAAAGCCATTGCTCATTGGTAAAGACATAGGTACCTAGTACATATTGATATGTGTTATGTAGGTACATACCTACATAATACAGTATGGCAGGGACATCGACGCGCGACCTGTTGCCATGGATTCAGTACATGTTTCTGGACGCCCTGAGTTGAAATTTTAAGTAAGTTATTAAAAAAAAAAATTGCTATTCCATACATTTTCATCACGTAGGATTGCCCTTTTCTATGAAACAGCAGATTTTTTTTTGCAGATTAGTAATTTTTTAGTACTGGAACATACATATTATAAGCGATATATGTGACATTTCGGCGATGTACCACTTTGATTTGAGAGCTAGTTCTAGCAGGGTAGGTACTGAAGTAATATCGAAGCTGCAGAGCCTCGGATTGACGAGGGAGAAGTAGATAGTTTTTAAGCCAGACGTACCTTGTTATTGTTTTGTGGTCATCTGCCAATATCTGTACTGTCAACTATCAATTAGAAAGAAAGAAAGAAAGAAAATACGTTTTTTAATGTGAGTTGTCATTGTAGTTGAGTTGTCCTTGACAGCGAGCAATAGACAAAAGTGTCAACATTTTTATGCATGAGTACGTGTCTTTTGACTATGTGTATCTTGTGTCTTTTTTCGTTTTTTTTTTATCATTATTATTATTTTACTTGTAATTGTGCGTTTTGTTTGTGCAGAATAAAATATTTTTATTTCTTTCTTTTCTTTCTTTTACTTAGCCTTTATATCTAATTTACGTAAATTCACTCAACTCAGAATTACATTCATCATAACCTTTAAATCGTCTTTTAAATAGGATACTATACCCTAGAATAGAACAAACCATAAAAAAATTGAGCCTACACAACAAACTATGAGATTAATAACTTAACCCTAATGCTACTTAAAAAGGGGAAAAAAATACAAAAGTCAAATTATGAAAAGCTTTATACCTTGTTTCATGTCTACGCTAAGGTAGATTGTGCTCAAGTTAAGCCCGTTTGCAACAGTCTCGCTGGAAAGTTCTAGTATATTGGTGCAACTAACTTCATGGAAACGGAGACAAACAAACAAATTAGTACATTTTTACTTTACTATTTTTCTTCGGATGTTAAAATTAATATTTTTTAAACTGTTTTTCCAACTTTAGGTAAATGCAATTGACATTTTGGAAGAAATAAAGTAACTTTTACTTCTGTATTGATATCGTTTTTCATCCGCTTTGTGCAAACTATAATACAAATATTTTGCTGAAACTTCGTGGTATTCATACATCAGCATTCTCCTGCCTTTATCCCAATTTATTTGGGGTCGGCGCAACATGTCCTTTTCTTTCATACTTCTCTATTAGTTGTCATCTCGGTAGTCACAGCCTTTCTAACCATATCATCATTCACACAGTTCATCCATCGTTTCTTTGGTCTTCCCCTCCTCTTATAGCCAATATTCGTATTCAAAACTTTCTTTATGACATTTTCCTCATTCCTCCGTATCACATGCCCATACCATGACAACCGTTTTCCACAACTTTTCAGTTAACGGTGCCATTTTACTGACTTCTTCTTTTTTTTTTCGTTAGCTTATATTGTGTCCGACTACTGGGCAAAGGGCTCCCCTTTTTACTTCCAACCCTCACTGTCTTGAACGATTTCTAGCTATGTTGGCCCTGCAATCCTCGTTAGATCCTCACACCACCTTCGCCGTGGTCTACCACGACGGCGATGTCCTTCTTCCGGCGTCCAGTGAGTGACAATCTTTGCCCATCTCTCCGGGTGCATCCGCGCGACGTGTCCGGCCTACTCCAACTTCAGCCTGGCTATTTTTGTCCAACATCTGCTACTTGCACATGCCTGTGTATTGTTTTGATAGGTGAGTTATGGAGCGCAGCGTGACTTCCTCTTATGAAAGTAGACTAAACTTTGTGTTATTGTGGTTATAAAATACAGCGAAAAACAGAACACAGAGAAGCAATAAATCCGATACCGATAAACCTCTATCAGAGCTCAAGTGTTATTGACCCCACAACAAAACAAGCGAATAACGAAACTCCATCCACTCCACAAATCGTTTCGAAATAAAAATGGACCATGATACGAGGTAATTAAATAAAGTATTCCCTGCGGCGATTTGGTCGGTGGCTCACATTCAAGCAATTTCTTTCCAATCGCCAGAGCTGGGTCGTCAGCCACATAGATTAAAGTTAAAACTACCCGTGGGGGATTGGTGGGTAGTTTCATACTTTTATTGTTCAGATTTCGTTGGCAGGACTTCCTGTTGTTAAGGTATAAGGTTAGTGAACTTTTGTAGGCTTTTTAGTTACTTCAGTGGTTTAATTACTACAAGGTGGGGCAACAGTAATGTCGTACTGTGAATTGGCTGCCATATACACGGAAAGTTTTTTTAAAGGTGTAATATTTATGACATTATGTTGAAAAAATGGTAAAACGAGCACAAAAGTGCATCAACTCAGGAGGTGGTCCTGAGTTGATGCACTTTTGTGCTCGTTTTACCGCATTTTGAATTGTTGCTCACAAAACGTCGTCTAAATTTGTGATTTCTTCTTAAAGTGGGCTTTCAAGACTTGCAAGGTTTGTGGTTTGTTGTGGTAAATGAGAGATTTCAAAAAGCTTCAAAGAAAGAAATCTTGCTCCTTCAGATCTGACGATCTGGCCGATCAGTTCAATTCGCTAAAACGGAAGATCACACCGCCCCAAAATTGGTGTTACAAAATCTCCATCGTTACATGAGCAGTGTGACTGTGTATCGCTCCATTGCATTGTCAACTAATCATAATGACATTATAACGCCATTAGTAAAAGTTATGGCACATTCACATTATGACATTACTTTTGCCCCACTTTGTAGAAGAGACATTTTAACAAGCATAATATTCTTTTTTTATTATATGATATTTTATGATTGTTGAGCAAATATCATGAAGACGCGAAATAATATTACCGTGTGAAAGTTTTTTTCTTTCCAGGAAACACTCTATTTGCTTACACATTTCTGAGGAACTGACAAGGAAAAAGAAACCTCTCACAATTTAGATAGAAAAAAAATAAAGTTCCGTACTATACTAGGAAATAACGCTGAATGTATATCTAGGTAAAATGCCGTAAATAAAGGTAAAAAAATGATACATTAATAAGACAAAATCTTCCATACGAAGGCGGCGCAGTGTCTAGGTTTTTGCCCAAAAACGAAGGCTTGATCCTCAGGGATTTTCCTTATAAAAACCTAAGAAAGATAACACGACAAAACTGATCGCAAAAAGAATTACATTGATAAATAATTCAGGGGCGGAAACATGGATGCTTACCCTTTAAGACTGTTCTATTTTATTTTATTATATTACTCGTATTTGATAAGAAAGGCGCTTTAATACACACGATATCGACACGTCACGACATTTGTAAATAATAAGTGACACTGAGTTTGTTTCGGTGTTTCTTTTCAGGGTAGTCTAGTTTTGTTGGCTTTAGTTGGCACTTCCTAACCGGAAGTGCCAACCTCGTCTCTAGATTTTTAAATATTTTTTTGACGTTTAAAAGTGTTTTTGTTAAAAACATTTTAACAAAGACACGAAACACAAACGCACCTTATACGAAGTATAAACATTGTTTATCATTAACTAACATTATTTGAAATTGATTGTGAAAAAATACGAACTTAGTTAATTTTCGGTGTTTGATCAATCAAAAATGACTGCATGTTTGCTAACCAACACGATGGGAACATAATTTCATAAGATATTTACCTACCCCCTGATACTTACAGTCCGGGCGTCGAGAGAATACGTTCCTGACACCTGTCAGTGCGACAATTTAGTTAGAAATAAAAATCAAATTCGTAAAACACGTACATATTTGTTTATATGAAACTGACAGGTATCAAGAATGCGTTCTCTCGGCGGGCCGGACTGAAGATACGTACCGCCTGTGTTTATCGTCTTGTACATTGATCTTATCGATAAAATGGAGTCAATACTCCATTAGCAGAATTCCCATTCAAATTTCACACCTTTCGTGGTATCATGACTGTAAAGATCACAAGGGGCTTAACGTGCAAAAAAAATAGCGGATTTATAACGTGAACGAATAAATAACTTTAATTAGCAATAATAACACAAAAAAATAGTACAATGACTTTTTATCGACGTTGACAGTCAACATATAAAATAAACACCAATTTCACGGCTAAAAATAAAAGAAAATATTATTGACCTTTTACAAAAAGTCTATAAGAAAAAGTACTTATGCGATTTACGTCGCTTACAGTGACATGTCGTGTCGCCCTCGTATCGTCCCATACAAAATTACAAATACGCCTAAAGACGTATGATATTGGCATCATATTTATGTTAGAATACTGTGAGGAGAATACATTATGGTCAGGGTGAGCCGTAACTCATAACGATGGTCCATTCATTCGTGTAAATTGTTTTGATAGGCTCGAACATTATATCTAGTTTGTTTTTCCACACTTTATGATAGTTGGGGCATTGTTACGCTGATTTAAGGCTGGTTTTATTTATTTAAGCGAACGAAAGGGGTTTTTATGGTCGCGATTGATTTAGTTACGTGGTGAGTTAACGATTCCTAGAATTTTGGAAAGATTAATTCATTTTAGGCGTTGGTGGACTAGACCGTATATTATGAAATGACGTCATTCCATACATTACAATTTGGAAAAGGATTTTGAATTGGCATACATTTATTCGAACCTCTATAAAAATCATTAAAAAATACTCCGGCCTCCTCCAAATCCTCCCAGAAACTCTTTACCCGCGCCATCTCAAACCAGCCGTCGCAGTACGGGTCATCTTGCCACTTCTTTCTGGTACCCATTTTTCGGTTCTAAAAATATTATTGAACACTCTAATATAATAATTGCGTCTCTTTTTATAAACCTCAAATAATTCCTATTTCTATGCCCACCAACTTGGATGTAGCGGTTCGTCACAGTTCTAAACTTTTTTTTTTTTTTTTAACGTGGAGAAATGCTCATGCATTCTGCACTACCACGGGGAGATAGTGCAGTTATGTGGGACTCTAACCCACTAAAACTCCACGGTGGTCCTCATCTGCCGCTTACGGCGGGAACACGGGCACGCCTTAGCACTCATCCGGGAACCCGCCGCGGCCGTCCGTCACCGGACCCTCTGCTGGGGATTGCTCCCCATCACCGGCGCACCAGAACACATGGCACGCCGTGACCACCCCAGGGAGTCACAGTTCTAACCTAACCTAACCTAGTCGGTTTGGTCGGGATGCCCTTAGCTTAGTTACCGCGACCGACTGTCAGAAAAGGCCAGAAAGTTAAAAATAGACTCAGTAATTTCGAAAAAAGTGTGCATGTCTTAGAGGATCATTCATTTAAAAAAGAACCATTATAAGAAGGCGTTAATTTTGTGCCATCATTAGAAGCGAAAAAAAAAAGTTTGAGAGGCAGTTAAGTTTTTAATTTACCGTTTGCTTTAAAAATTCTGAGGTTAGTAATTAAAACTTTGAAAACTTACACACACAAAGAAAAGATTGCGTACAATTCCTGTCTCTCATTAATAACGTACCTATTACCACAAGTACAGTTCAGTCGTCGAGAAAATGCTTTCCTGACACATGTCAGTGCGACAATTCTAGTAAACACGTATTCGTTTGTATGTAACTGACGGATGTCAACAACGCATTCTCTAGTTGGCCGCACTATAATGTCAATTTTCTCTTCCAAAATTTCAAGGATTTGAAGGATTCACGTACTCAGGTAAAAGTATAAAAACCAGATTACCAGCATTAAAGGTAACAAAGTATTACAAAAAACATTGTACAAAATTAACGCCACCATAAAACTCATATAGGTAGAAACTTATTTAGTTTTTGCGGGACTTATTCCCCGTTTAAGTGTTTTAAACAAGAGCCTACAATAGTAAATCTCTGGAATGTTCCCGGATGCCTACAGGCTACATAGTACATTATATGTTTTTAAAGCGCGTATGATGCTGATGCGAGAATTTAACGATTACTGCCGCTTTAAAGCGCTCCGAGTTAATTACGGCTGCTTTTTTAACTTCCTCATACCTGTAACCTTTTTTATTTCGACTGTTAACGCGTTATGGGTTAATTTTTGGGGTAACGTGTTTTGTTGGTTAGAAAGTTTAGAAATTAAAATATTTTATCGTCCAGCAGTGCGATTCTGTAACCATCTCACCGTGAAAACTTAGGTGAAGTGACCGTGGAGTGAGCTGTCATTCCAACTAATCCTAGGGATTGACACCATTGACAGCTCACTCTAAGCTCACTTCGCCTAACTTTTCACGGTGAGATTTTTACAGAATCGATCGGCAGGTAAATGTACAGTAAGCAGGTTCACACACAACAGCAAGTTGACGACGACAAGAAGACGACATGAGTAGCTTAAAATACTACCTACAGCTAGTTTACAATATATTATTTGCCAGTGAGCCCCAAACTAGACAGTTAGTCTGTATCTTGGGGTAAAGTCTGAAGGCCAATTCCCGTAATTAAAAAAGTTTAAAATCTAGTCGCAATCTCATCTCAGCGACAATCAAAGTCAAAAACTTGTCAAAAATGTAGGGTTTCTAGAGGTATTTTTGACGGATTGAGACTGAGATGACAGACTGTGAACGTTCTTAAAAATACGAGAATTGCCCCTCGGGTGTTATTTATTATTATTATATGCCCCACTGCAAGGTAAGGGCCTCCTTTCCCTCTATCCACATTTCCCGGTCTACTGCGATTGTAGGCTAATCTTTTAAGAAGCAGTCAAGCTCATCTCGCCGTCTCTTTCTGGGTCTGGTGTTATTTATCTCTGTAATTTTTTTACTGTGTTTTTCAAACAAAACACTAGCAATATTTAACGAACGCCCTGCAGTTCAAAGAAAAAGAAACAAAGCTGCACTGTGGTTACAAAGTTCCAGATCGGAAAGATATATTTCCTTTGAACCATCAATCAGAAGATGATCTTAGATTAATTGGAGATATAATTATGGCAGTGAAAAAGTAACTACATTGCTGCAGCAGTCAGGTTTTAAGCCCTCCGTTGACGACCACTCCAACGCATGTTTGCACGAAAATGTATAAAATAAAAACTTTTTACAGCACTCAAGTCCGTCATTCGAATGTAAAAACTTGTACAGTCGCGCACATTTAATTCTTGAATATTCGCAAACCGTATTTAACTTAATTTGGCGTTCGTTTAAACTCATTGCTGTTGCGCTTAATTATGTGTAGATTAACATTCGTGTACAAACATGTCAATTAAATGTTTAAAACTTCATAGCCTGAAATTATGTTTAATGAGTTTTAATATTTCCAGGTTTGGTTCGAATAATTTTGGGTAATAAAAAGTTTGGTATTTCAAATATTTTCTTTGTAGAAACAAATGACTATAGCTTTAAACGTTTGCCATTTGTGTTTACGGTAGAGTGTAGAGACTTGAGCAGAGAACAGTAGGTTTTGAATTGAATGAAATCAGACTGAAAAAGAGAAGATACGAAATAGAACAGTGGTGACCCTGTGGTATCAGCCCCGACTTACTAGCGACGTAGTCGGAGAGGTCGTGGGTTTAAACCCAATTTATTTCATCACCACTGCTCTCAAAATGGTGAAGGAAAACATCGTGAGGAAACCGGCTATGTCCTAGAACCGAAAATTCGAAGCCATGTGACATCCACAAACCCGCACTGGGCCCGCGTGGCAGATTGCGGTCCACTCCCTCTTACACAGAGGAGGCCTGTGTCCCAGCAGTGGGAACATACTAGTAAGCCGATTACGCTAGACTGCAATAAGATTCAAGAGAATTGAGAACAGAACACAGTAACTATGGAATTGCATAAAATCAGACTGAAAAAAAGCCTTTCCTAAAATTTTCTGTAGACAGAACCACCCCAAAACCCACAAAAAGGCCAATTTCAGTTGGCTACCTACTCGAACAGCGAGCAAAGTCTTAGCCGAGTATTACAGAGCTTAAACAAAATATTTCGTTTCAAAATTAGGACTCAGAAACAGGCCGTTATTCTATTATTAGGCGCGAAAATTACATCTAAAAGAATGCTACAATGCCTCTGTACTAAGAGAGAATTCCGTGAAATATTAAAACCTAATTTGTGTTTGCACACACGCAAAACCCTGACGTAGATTATACAGGCTGTTGGTTTACGCCTGTGTGAGGGTGTATCTGTGTTGTCTGGTTTACACAACCATGCTTAGCTACATCTTAGCTTGTTTGTGTGAAAGTTTAAAATTACCTGTCATCCTAAAAGTTGAATCTGAAACATAAGTAATTTCACTTATAAAATATTAAGCCATACCTTGATGTATTGCGGGTTCTGCTCCCATTCTTCCATTAAACATGCCTAGAGATACGGTCCTGCACGACTTGTGCTGAAAAGAAAAAAAAAAATGTTTTTTGTTTTGAATATGTCGGCGCAGCATGGAGGACACATGAGATTTGCTGTGGTAGGTACCTATATGTCGGATTAGAGTGCCATTTGACAAGCTGTCATTCTTATGAAGAGTCGCATCTGTGGTAGCCAGGAGGTAGACTCAGACACGTGTGACAGGAGAGCCGTCATCACACCATATTAACGACGAATCGTTTGAATCTGGCACAATCATTTAAGTGTCGATGGATCATACTGATATAGGTCATCCTTAGCTTGTATATATAACGTAGAGTACTACGACCTACTAGGCTTAACTCATATAATACAAGAACATAAATTCCATCGACATGAAAAGAAAAAAAAGACAGAATATTAATCTTAAATTGGTTCGGAAGCCATGTGCCATATCGGTTTCAAACGGGGACAGATATTATGTAATTCATCATCGTCGGGAGCAGTGGTGGTAACGACCGCGACTTACGAGTTGAACGTCGTAGCTTCAAACCCGGCAGCGCTTTTCTTTGTGTAAATTATTTCATCACCACTGCTCTCAAAATGGTGAAGGTAAACATCGTCAGAAAACCGACATGTCCTAGAACCAGAAAACATGTAGATTTACTTGTTTTTAGCACATAGCTTTTTGTGTATCTTGGCTACGAAAATGTAATACAGATCCTTAAGGAATGTACTAATACAAGCAATTAGCGATCACAAGATCTACCAACTCTCACTGGGCCCACGTGGTGGATTACAGCCCACTCCCTTTCACAGAGAGGAGGCCTGTGTCCCAGAAGTGGGAATATTATAGGCTAATATACATGCGTCGTCATCATTAAAAAATGCAAGCCTTCTGTGTTAAGGCATGCCTACCAGTTACGACTAGAACAAAATTGCATATTATAATGACAACAGAAACGTTTACACTTTAACTTCAACGAATATGTTTGTGTCTACTTTAGTGTGTGTGTGTGTGAACAAAGTAAGACACCCTATGCTTATGCGTGTGGGGTGTGTCTGTGTGCAACTTTAATTTAGACACGGCGCTAAGTCAGCAGTGCTACAGCATATTGCGGGCAACTTTTGGCAGTTTCAGAGTCAGCTCATTTCACATATGTAAAAAGTTAGTTAATACCTTGACCTTTATTGCGATGCTTATTATAAGAGTCATTGCGGGTAGATGTCTGTTTAAAACTCATTTGTCATTAACCCGTTGAATGCCGTAATTACAGACACAATTAAAAAGCCATGGTGTCACGCGTGGATCTACGTTGGGCATACGAAGGGTTAAAAGAGTTGTGTTTATTCAAATTTTTAGTTTAATCATTTACACAGTTGTTGTAATCAGACTTTTCAGTGAACTTCAACGAACTCATTTAAGACCAACACCAATAGCGAAACACATTTTCAGTCACAATCCGATGGATTTTGAAGAAAACTGTTAATCCATTGCTTCATATGTTTGAAAAATACGTTTGCTCGATATCGTAAATGACGCAATGGAATTGCCATTGGGCAATTGTGTAACACACTTACAATGTCAATTCGACAATTCAACAATTGTCGAATTGACAATTGTAAGCTCGTCGTAGTACCTATGTACCTACTATAAATGAAGACTAGACATTTATTTGGATAGTGGATCGGGCTTAAACAAGTCTTTTCTAAGTTTGAAATCTATATATTCAAATAGTTAGAAAGGCATGTCAGCAAATATGGGCCGGAGCCAATAAATGAAAAACATTTTTATGCAGGCCGATAGCTCGAATGACACAGATATATTAGAAATTCAGCCACCTAGTAGCTATAGACGCTCTTATATAATACTTACTTCTGCCCGCGAATTCGTCCGCGTAGACCCGCGTGGTGGATTATAATTTCCCACTCGGAAAGAGGACTCCCATCAGATCGGATCAGTAGTTCCGAAGATTACCCCCTACAATCTACATAAATACTTACTTAAATCTTTGTAATCATTCCTGACCGATTGGCCGAAGAAAGCACAACATAAGACAAATTGGAAAAGTATCGGGAGCTTTGCCCAGCAGAGAGACCACATAGGTTAACGTAATATTAGTATAGATTATAGTGCTGAACCACATAATGTGAATGTTCAATGGAACACCACAAAAATAATCTCACAAGAAGACCCCATCTGATTATGGCTAGAAAGCCGATCGCAAAGGAGAGAAAAATAAAGGTTATATTATCAGACAGGTTGCGACAACCAGTAGTGTGATCACCCTAATACCACGCAAAATCAAAACAACAAAATCCAAAAATAAATCACATCGCTACAAATATTTTACGACAATTCCGTCCGAAATTGAAATTCAAACAAATAAAGACAGCTTCTAAAATTACTGATACCGGACAGCTGGAAAACGAGTCAGATTTTATCGATACGCTCGTAAACAACGCAATGTCATTCCATGTCGACGTTTATCGATACTAATATCGACATACCGATAACTGTCAAATGTACCCCGCGCTGTTTGAGATGTGAAATTGAAAAAATGAATTGAATTGAAAAGTCATTTGAGTTTGTATGGCAGTTCATTTAATACGTTAAACGCTATATAATGATAAACTTTATCTATACTAATAAAAAAGCTGAAAAACTCTTCAGATTTATCATTAGAGCTAACAGTCGGATTTGAGAAAATATTTTTGCCTTGGATAGCCCAATTTTTGAGGAAGGCTCAATGTCTATTGTACCATATTCTAACAAACAAACATTTTTGATTTGATTTGATTTTGATTTGAGTTAATTCCTTTTTTTCACTTTATATACTTGTACACTATATATTGTATTTTTTAGTGTTAGATTGTATATTGGATTTAAGATTTCTTAATAAGCATGTAAATTATAAATATCGATTACATATCGCAGGAAACGACTGCGCGGCAGTAATAACAGGTGCACAGGTCTTTTGATCAGGTTAAGCTACGCTTGCTGCGGTTGATCTGTGGATGGGTGACCATCTTTACATACCGAGACCCCTCCGTGCTTCGGAAAGCAAGTTAAGCCGTTGCTCCAGGCTGTCATTCGTGGATCTTTGATAGTCGTTACGGGTCGTCAGAAGCCCGAAAGTCTGACAACCAGTCTTACCAATGAGTATCGTATTACCCAGTAACAGGGTTGTGGAGGTCAGATAGGCAATCGTTCCATGTAAAATACTGGTATTCAGCTGCATCTGGTTAGACTGGAAGCCGACCTTAACATAGTTGTAGTCAACATCATCTGCCTAGGCAGATGATGTTGACTCAGTAATAAAAAACTTACGTAAATGGTGCTTAATATGAATTTGTGGCACGTGATAACCTAATCACCACTCTGTATGTAGAGCTGAATAAGCCACGTCAGTCTGGTGTTATTAGCTGAAAAGTTTGGTTGCAGACGTAGGCAACAACTCCAGAGTTGAAGACGTAAGCAGGTACTAATTAAGAACTTGATGGAAAGAACTTTTAGAATGTTTATCAATACAATATATTTCTGCTAATGACTACCAGCTTAGCTCATGTAATTTTTGACTACTACGCACATTGGCATCATTAGGTATTTTTAAAGCGTAAACTTCTTTAGGCCCGTTGAACGATTTCTGGTAGAGGAAAATCTTATGGGTTCGAGTCACTACGTACCACAAGTTAATAATTTTAATTTACAAATCATGAAAAAAAAATTTGTGTATACAGATAATCTTGAAAAAAAAAAAATCCCATTTATTTCAGACTTCATTCATCCATTCTTTTTAGTAACAAAGTTCTTAAAACTATGTCAGTCAATGGTGAAAAATCAAAAACAAAACACCATTCATAACTCATGACTGACTCGTGTCAAAAACTATATACCTACATGTGTTATTTGTAACCTATTCACTAAGTTCGAAAGAAGGATATTGATCTTACGTGCTCCAGACAGTTTCAAAAGACATTAGACGATAGCAACAAAATAAAATGACAGACTTCATAAGTACAACTCGTCGAACATTATTATGCTTGAAAAACTGCACGAAAAAGTGCTAAACATTTTAAAATTCGCGTCGAACTACTCGATTGTGAACGTGAATATTCAACGAGGAAATGACAAAATAGAGAAAAAAAATGTACATTTTCTAGAGCGCGCTCCCAGTGAAAGATGTTTCGATAAATAACCATGTTTCTCTCGAAATATAGGGACTTCTTATGAATTTCAAATTCCATATTTGAATACATAATTCCGTTGAGTTCGAAAAGTTATTTTTCTTTAAATCTGTGTTGCTATTCTGTGGAACATTTAAGATAATATGTAATTTGCTATTCAAAAAGAACTTAGGTGGCAGACAACTCGGTACTAGGTGCTTCAAAATTTTGTTATTTACAAGCAAATATATGGATTTGTGTACTGGTACATGTTTTATTTATTGCTACTCATTAGCTTATACAAGTCCTGAAGTTATATAATATAAACTTTGTTGGTTTTGATTCTGATTGACATTTAAGTAGAAATCCAACTTTAAAAATAACTAGCTGAGCCACGCGGTTTCACCCGCATAAGTTTCGATCTCATGGAAGATCGGAATAAAAATTATCCTGTGTTAATCCTGAAGATCAATTCTCGTAATTTAAAACGTTCAAAATCTAGTCGCAGTCTCATCTCGACGACAAACAAATGTCAAAAACTTGTCAAAATGTAGGGAAATTAGAGGTATTTTTGACAGATTGAGACTGAGATCAGACTGTGAACGTTCTTAAAATTACGAGAATTGTCCCTCTGGTTATAAATTTTCTGTGTAATCTGTTCAGTCGTTTTTGCGTGAAAGAGTAACAAACGTCCATCCATCCATCCATCCTCACAAACTTTCACGTTTTTATTAAACACCATCACTGAATAATAAGAAATATAATAATAATAAATAAATTCCCGTCCCACATCATGAGAACCTCGTGAAAACCGAGAAAGATAAACAAATCAAATATCTTGACTTGACTCGCGAGGTTGTTGACGTGTGGGATGTGGACTCAGCGATCATTGTGCCGATAGTCGTGATAGCCAATGGCTTAATAGCCAAGATCCTCGACCAACACCTGAGGAGGCTCTCGTTGGGCAGCTGGATCAAGGGCTTGATTCAGAAAGCAGTACTTCTGGACACGGCTCGCATTGTCAGGAGGTTCCTCTCTCTGGAGCCGTGACCGCCGGTAGCTTGGACCCTGTTCCCGATACCGGTGGGCTACTATTTTATATATTTTTGAATGTTTTTATATCTTTTATATTTTAATATTTAAAAATATAATTTATATGTTTACATTTAAATAAAGGAAATAATAAATAAATTCATTTATTTCAGGTAAAAAACAGCCATTGCCACACATAAATTAATAGAAAACGTAAACAATCAGATAAAATCACAACAAAATAAATCAAATCAAATCAAATTTAAATAAATAATTAAAACAATAAAATTAATATAGAAATAAATAATAAATAAATAATAAAGCGTGATAACAAAAACCATAACATACTAGGTTCATTCTCCTCCTCTATCGAGACAAAAAATATCCACCCGCCCTGGCGACCTACATACAGTACAAATGCAGCTTTAACCCAGCTCTTCACAATGTTCGTATAGTTGTATTTAATTTCAACAGCAGCTGCACTTGATGATAAATTACAGTTCATATTATTCATACTGTTGATACAAGTACTAATAGTAATGAATACGTTATTAGGTGTGTAATTTTACGTTAAGTGTATGAATAATGTTATTTGGCACTGACTTTTTTAGTAGTATAATATTGCTCGCTTGCACCATAAATCAGTAAATGTGTTAGGCACTAAACATTTGTTTTTGTTAGCCTAAATTTGACGACGCGGTTGGTGCAGTGGTTGAGCGATCGACAGCTGCGATGCGTGTCGCGGGTTCGATTCCCGCACTTAAGAAATATTTGTATTGCCTACAGTTAGTTGTTCCGGGTCTGGCTGTTTGTGTATGTGAGTTTCAATGTATGTAAACGCACCCACGATACAGGAGTAATTCCTAGTGCGGGGCAACGTTTTATTCTTAAAAAAAAAAACCCTTTTTCTTTCCAAACCTTCCAGGATGTCTTGTGCGTTGTCTGGCCATGTTGGCCCTGAAAACCTTATCAGATCGTCACACCACCTTTGCCGTGGTCCACCTCGACGTTGATGTCCTCCCCTCAGGCGTCCAGTGAGTGACGATCTTTGCCGTCTCCGGTTGCATTCGCGAGACGGGGCCGGGCTGTTTTTTCTCCAACATCCGCTACTTGACTTATGTAGCACACGATGGTGTTTCTAGCTCGGTCCGTACTCTTGACTCCTATTAAGCTGCGCTCTATTGCCCGATAATGTCATCGTCAAACGATTGACAGAAACAGAACGATGTTTTAAATGCATCCTAGAAATAATTTATTTTACTAATATTATTTTACAAAGATCTATAAAACGTTTTTTTACGTGCATTAATAGTGCGTTTATGTTGATTATAATTATTTATGTTCAGCAGTCCTGCAGGAATTGTGGGTTGATAATAATTATGATACATAATTATCAAGAAATACAGAGAAATTCTCAAAGTAAATGATGTTTCCTATGGCGCAAGATTTAGCCTTGTCAAAATTACAAAATCTAAGCCGTCCGTCTGTCCCATGCAATTTTCTTTTAAAGTCAATCAATCTGTCTAGCGTTTCCCTACTATGTTGGGGTCGGCTTCCAGGCACCAGATGCAGTGCTGAGTATCAGTATTTTACATAAAGCGACTGCCTACCTGACCTCCACAACCCAGTTACTGGGTAATACGATACCCCTTGCTAAGACTGGTTGTTAGACTTTTCTGACGACCCGTAACGACTGTCAAAGATCTACGAATGACAGCCGGGACCAACAGCTTAACGTGCTTTTCGAGACACGGTGGGGTCTTGATATCTAAAGTATACTTAGCAACAAGCCCACTCAATTTTCACTTAAAGTATTAGGCGTAATAATTGAATTCTTCTCTTCTTGAACAGTGAAATAAAAACCACCACGACAGAATGACACTCCCTGTTTTTTCCATCGACTGTTGTTTGTCAGCCAACATTTACATAGAGTAGTTATAGTATCGCTAACCCTGGGTAAACCAGTAGCGGACACGACTAGGTTATCGGTGTAACCTTCTACGTGCAGCGTTGATTGGTCGTTAGAGGCGCGGGAGCCATTTGGCGGTATTCGCGTTGCTGTTAGGATGTTGTACTTAGAAAAATGAAGGTATAGCTTCAGGGAGCATAGATGTGACGAGCTTTCTATTTATGGATTTTGTGAATCCGCTGTATGCGGGAACCACAGAAACGGTCGAAGGGGTGGTCGAGGCTTATGTCCAGCAGTGGACGTCTTTCGGCTGAAATGATGGCGAAGGATTTGAAGGAAATTCAAAATCCACTGCTTCTTATGTTTGAAAAATTCGCCTGCTCGACAACGTAATTAACGCAATGGATGTTGTTGAATTTGTTGTCAAAATGAATTACAATTGTGTTACTTACACAATAGTGACTCATTCTGAGTGATTTCTTCTGGGGCAGACATTACCTTTACTATACAACCAAGCAATTATGTTGTTATCCAACTTGAAGGTAAAATTCCCGTAACACAAGTTTACCAAAAATGAGATATCGTTTTCCTTTACATTAAATAAAATTCTAGTGAAATATTACTTGTCATAGTTTTTCCCGAAGATGAAAGTAGATTGAATTGCAGACGATCGTAATGAAGGTAAATAGTTTTCGGTTGAAATATTACAAGAGCTCTCCCACCACCTGTCGTAGTCTTTCGTCATTCTCTAACAAACTTTAAAATCAATTTTGTCTAGGTACTGCTTCGTTAGTTTTGTGGTCGCAAACGATGAGCAAGGATTCTAGAATCCTAGGATTTGGCCATCAGGAAATTCGCAGTAGTCAGGATGCGACTCCGGTTAACAGCAATAGGCTTACCACCTTTCACGCCATAACTGGCGAAATGTGGAGAAACCTCTTTACACTTTGCTTTGCTTAATTTGCTGTCCACTTTGACGAATACAAGCGTAATTTTATTTAAGGTCCGGTTTTCTTGCACATGACTTGCGCCCTTTGTACAGACACGTTTTTCTTGCCGTGTAAAACTACGGTTTATTCGCCGTGTGTAGGCAAGGTCGTCAGTGTTGTATGGATCAATGTAGAAGCTTGTTAACGGGCACGTTTTTTCTACAACTGTCAAATTACAAGTACAAGATAGATAAAGGAGAATGACTTAGTCAAAGGACGTGCTAAGTAAGGAGAAGAAAAAATAAAGATTTTTTACTGTCGCTGTAACACGTGCGTGTAAAAAAGACAAGTTAGCTCGAATGTCTTCTTATTAAAACAAAATATTTAAAAGTACGGAAAAAAATAGTCAACAGCTGCACGACATGACTGCAACAAGAAGGCTTCCGCTCAGCATGATGCTGTGCTTTGGGGAGCTTACATCACAGCGCTGTTTTCAGCGGTAACGTTTATAAACCATGGCCTAGAAGAGCGTTTCCGACTGGTTTATAACGGACGTCATGAAAATCTGTCATTTTCAAGAGAATTCAACATTAAAGTGTACTAAAACGCTCTGTATCTGTCTTAGAACATTGCGGCCGCATGTGGCGGTCACCGATCTTCTACGAAACCGTGACTTTAGAGATTTTTCGTACGGTCCAAAATCGGGCATTGTACGCGAATGTCATTAGTGTGTATCCAATTCACCGACATCAACTAAAACCCGCTCCACCGGGACAGTTCAATTTAGCGTATGTGATAGACAATAGTCGCTAACTGTTCCATCATAGTGTTGGTCAGTGTAGTTATGGAGCAATTTACCTGTGTCTATTTGTGTACAGCTATCCTGAACACGATAACATTGTTGGAATACACTATAAGAATAAATGTGTTTTGTATGTGTTAGTAGCTTGGGTAGATTGATGATTGTTCTGTTCAATTCGATTTTTTCTTCTTAGGGGTACGTAGAAACTAGGATCACGATTCTTGCATTCTCTTTTTGCTTTGCCCACGTTCACAAATTAGGTGGCGTATTATGACGTTTTAATGCCATCATGATTCCTGTGCCAAAGAGAGATGAATCTATAGAGGTATGAGAAACAGGATGTAGAGTTTACTCATCATTCATAGAAAAGGGAGGATCTTCCGACCAGACGGGTTTTGTGTCTGGCGGCCCGAGGATTCATGTCGGGCCGTTGTATATGCTAGTTGCGCGGTAAACTCTGCTTGCGAGATGCAGGATTTTGCGTGACGTCAATATGACGCGTAATTCGTATGTGGCGTTGTAGATACCGCTACGACGCTATACATGACCTATGGTACCATCCCTTGGTCTGGAATTGTCATGGCATTAATACTTCATAATACGGCCCCAGTACTTATTTGCTCATCGGTTACGGACCCAAATAGATTTAAGGTACTTTAGAGAAGCTATCAGAGGAAATGTCATAGAAAAACTGTGATCCTATGTTTCGGTAACATAGATTTTTTTTCTTTACAGAAACACCTGAACAGTGCTGAGAAAATTCCAATAATATTAGTCGTACCTTCAAGTGAAGTGATCATCCTCGGAATAGAGGCGTACAGTCAGTCTCAAAAAGATACAATCTTCTCTTTGGTTATCTTAACTACTATTGTAAAGAGAAATATTAAGATGTTTGATTGTTTACGTTCACGCTAAAACGGCTGAACGGATCTGTATGAAATTTGGCACTAGAATACTTTTATCTCGATATTCCCATGGGATCGGGACTTATGCGCGTGAAACCGCGAGGCACAGTTAGTCTGTATTACAGTTAGCCTCAAGAAAAAAAAAAATATTTTTTATTCTGCACAAACAAGACGCACATTAAAAAAAGATATATATATCGACAAGAATTCATTTAATAGTCTATAATCGTTGTTCCACAATATTTTATCTATGAGTTACCACAAAACACATAGGTTACTCAATTATAGCTAGACATTGATACAGTATTATGAAACAGAATAACAGATAATTAAAATAATTCTTGTCGATATACATCGTGTATCAGAAATGTATGGACATATTTAAGGTTGTGGTACAGACCATCAAACTGAACAACTTTCTCCATGGGACGAACATCGTAATCGCGAAAAAATAATCAACTGTCCCATACAAAACTTCAATACCTACTCTAGCCAAATGTATGAGACAGGTGATAGATACAACTGAAGACCGACTTCAACGACCGGGATATGTCCCACCTCTGTTTTATTATTATTGTACCGAGACCGAGATATTCTTTCTTACACGATTTATTCGTTTATTTTCTTGATTTTTTATTTATTAATATTATATTATACGTAGGATCAGGAGTGCCGAGCGGTATACCGTCAGGGTTTGGAGTTCCCATGTTATTGGGATAAACAAGACAGTATAAACAGTTACAGGGTTTCATTACAGTACACACAGTAAATACACAATACAAAAGAAACAATAATGGGTGGGTGGGTGTTCAAAACAGTTAATCGAACAAACCCTTTAGGGTCACAGTTCGTATAGCGGCCAAGCCACCCAACACAAAGTGTATCTACTCGCTATTTAGCAAGCCAACACAGCTATGTAAATATACAGCAGCGTTGTACCAGGTAAACCGACAGTTTTGTCGGGAGTAGGTGCTCTGTATTGAGTCGAATTCGAAGACCGACTGACTAGCAAAACGAGTGCACGCTCTTTTATAGGATGATGCCTCAACGACAACTCTGTCCGATGACGTACGTCACGAGTTTACTTGATACAAAACACTAAAATATGCTAAATCTAATAAGACTTACATTATAAAGTAATGAAATAATACATTTTAAAAACAAAGTAACATGTCATCCGTTGTTTTGAATAAAACCAATGGATACAATTTATCGAAATAAGTTGCCAACAATCAATTAGGGCGTACACCGAGTACTCAATAAATTATGTTTCGATTTATTAGACAATAATTGATAGTAAAATCACTTAAATTAATAATAAACACAAATCATACCAAATTTTGTTGACTACCCACAATTGTAATTGACAACCAACTCCGACATATAATTATGTTGTTGGGGGCAGAATTTACATGAATTCTTCATAACTGTAACAACTGATTTTTGTACCTGAATTCTTTGGACCGATATGGCTGTTTTATGTTTTAAACTGTTTTTAATAGTCCGAATTAGGTTTTTAAGGAAAGAAAAATTGGAAATATTTTCCAGAAAATGTTCAAATTTGGGAAAATGAACGTCCTTTTTTCTATGGGATTTGATAGGACAACGCCAGTCGGGTCAGCTTGTTTTTAAAAGATAAAACACTTTTTATCTAAATCAAAGCTTTTAACTGTTACATATAGTGTATAGAGCAAAATTTCAAAGTGCATCCTATTTCAGAATGCATTTTCCGTTTATGAATAAACCTGTAAGTATGTAGATTGTTGACGTTCCACGAAAACGACAAGTTTTGCTTTTCACAGGTCGTATAAGTTGTCTATTCGTGACCATGTGCTTGAAAATGTTCTAAACGCGAGGAAAATAAACCGACAATGTTGAAGAGTTTTATTTTCTAGATGATGGAGCAGGCGGAGATGTGACATTGTAACTATTTTAATGTAGTTGAGTTCTGGTAACTTTATGATTTTTCTTGAAATATGTAAATCTTCGTATGTCTGTAATAATGTATCGGAAGGAGTAAATACATTTCTAATTCTGGGTACACCTGGCCTAATATTAATAATTAAATAAAGTCCTCCATTTATTACGGTCACGGCGGTAAATCCAACGGAGACCAGCCTTCGGCGCAGGAGATATTATAGTGTACAAGTTTGCGCGCAGACACATGTGCCCCTTTTCCCTCACTCTTACAGTTCGATGGGACGGCAATCCGACACGACTGGAGAGAGATCAGGCGCAGGACCAACGGCTTAACGTGCTTTTCGAGGCACGGGGGTATCACACCACCAACTTCCAAGCTCCGGGCTGTTACTAAGAAATTCCTAATGGCAAAACTCAATAACACTTTGCTTGACTCGGGAATTGAACCCGCTCAGTAGTCGTGCTTGCGACCACGAGACCAACGGGGCAGTTAATATATTAATAATATATAACACATAAAATCACGTCGCGCCTGTAATCCCTGAAGGGTTAGGCAGAAGTGTACCTATAAAACACCCACAATTCGCCAGTTATCATCACCATTCTCCTGTCCTTATCTCAATTTATTTAGGATCGGCACAACATGTCTTTCTTCCAGACTTTACTTCCTTCTCTGTTAGTCGTGGCTTCTCTGTTAGAGGGGCTTGTGGCTAATTAATAACCGCTGCACGGGTCGATCGATCAGGTTAAGCTAAACTTGCCACGGTTGGTCCGTGGATGGGTGACTATCTTCACATACCAACGTGCTTTCCGAGGTACGTAGGGGGCCTCGGAAAGCACGTTAAGCCATTGGTCCCGGCTGTTATTCGTGGATCTTTGACAGTCCTTACGGGTTGTCAGTAGCCCGAAAGTCTGACAACCAGTCTTACCAAGTGGTATCGTATGACCCAGTAACTGGGTTGTGGAGGTCAGACAGGCAGTCACTCCATGTGAAATACTGGTATTCAGCTACATTCGGTTAGACTGGAAACCGACCCCAACATAGTTGGAAAAAGGCTAGGCAGATGATGAATTCTCTGTTAGTCGCCATCTCGGCAGTCACCCCCTTTCTAACCATATCATCATTAACACAGTCCATCCATCGTTTCTGTGGTCTTTGGTTTCACCAGTTATAATAGATAATAAATAAATCAAATGTCTAATACATAGCAGGCCCATATTCCACCAATTAATATAGGTCCTAAGCTAAATTGAATATGAAATTAAAATATTGTTCTGACGCCAATTATTGTTCAGACTGATATTTGAGGAATAATAGCATGGTACTAACCATGCAACGCTGATGCTAATGTTAACGTCAATAAAATAATATTTATAATGATTGTGACAACACGAGCAAAATTTTCTTGCAGCTGTTTATATGGTGAGTATACCTCTGTCGATCCCTTCGGGGATTACAGGCATGATGTCATGTTATGTTTTTAGAGCGGATTAAGATCTCATATTAAACTTTAACCTACTGTAGGTTCAGTGGAGGAGCAATATACGAGTATGTCAAACATTTTTTTTTACAAATTCCTTTCCCACACAGCACCACTCACTCGCCTCACCTTAACTTTCCGAACTGTCATTTTCATTCTATATGACGTAGTCGGGAAATTGTGTTGGTATTATAAAGTGCAAGTAAAAATGAACCTATGATGCTTCTTAACATACCACAAAGATGTTCCGCAAAGTACCTTTACGCTCTTCTATCTTTATGTATTTTTCTTTATTAAGTAGTAGCTGCGCCCCGCGGTTTCATCCGCATAAGTTTCGATTCCGTGGGAATATCGGGATAAAAAGTATCCTATATTTTAATCCTAGTTATAAATCACATGTGTGCCAAATTTCATTCGAATCCGTTTAGTAGTTTTTGCCTGAAAGAGTAACAAACATCCATCCATCCATCCATACAAACTTTTACGTTTATAATGTTAGTAGGAAGTAGGATAGGATTTTGTGTGGACCTAGATCACCATTCATCATTTCAGCCGAAAGACACCCACTGATGGACATACGCCTCCTCCAAGTATCGCCAATGCAACCTGTTCTGTGATTCTCCAGCGGATTCCTGCGGTCTTCACAAGACCATCGGTCCACCTTGTGGAAGACCTTCTAATGCTACGTCTTACGATACGTGGTTACCACTTCAGAACCTTTCGGCTATCTTTTTGCGAGGAATGAGAATGAATAAATAAATACACATATTTAAATTTTTTTTTTATTTAAAAGAAGGTTGCCCCACACTAGGAATTTCTCCTGTATGTCCTGGTGCGTAAACGCACCCACGTTTACAAACATTTAAACTCACTTACACAAACAGCCAGACCCGGAACAACTGCTTGTAGGTCATATAAATATTTGTTCCGTGCGGGAATCGAACCCGCGACACGCAGCGCAGCAGTCAATCGCTTAACCACTGCGACAACCGTGACGTCAATCTTCAGTCGTGCCGTCAGTCTTACTTCTCTTACCTACACCACTGCTTAGCATAACATGGTATAATCAGACTATAATGTTCCCACCGCTGGTCCAGTGCAGGTTGATACATGTCACATGTCTTCGATTTTTTGGTTCTAGGACATACCGGTTTCCACTTAGCACAATATTATTACCCAACACACCTGATTCAAACACTCTAGAAGCAGTTCAGTTGCTCCAAAAGTTTTAAGTTCACAATCTGCTCACACTTGCGTTCAGAAGTTCTGAGACACAATACGGCTCCAATACGGCACATGCATAATTAGAACTGCTTAACGCAACCTCATGCAGCTCGCAATTAGCAAGACTGTCTTCAAGAAAACTTATTTAAGTTGTTAATTTTGTTTGTATTTTGGGTCCTTGTTGAGAGTCCTCTTACCTACTTCTTAGTAAATAGCTAGAGACGAAATTAGTTGTAAAATTAAAATACTGTTCGGGCTAGTTATTGTTACAACAGATATTTCCATAATAATGGCGTTACTTGTAAGAGTAGTACATAGCTTCATGCAAAGTAGGTACTTCCATCTAAGATAACATCACGCCTCTAAAAATTAGGCAGAGGTCTACCAATCTTTAATTGCCAATAAGAGCATGTCTATTGTCATCAACCGGTCACAAATCCAGACTCCGAGCTGTTACTGAGAAATTCCTAATGGAAATACCAAATAACCTTGTCAGTAAAGTTGAGTAGTTGAGTTTGTAAATATTATGTTTATCGTTAAAGTTAATAAATATCTGGAATTTAACTTATTAATAACCTTGTCCTACTTGAGAATCGAACTCAGGACGTCCTGCAGTAGCGCTTGCGATCACTAGACCACAAATTCAGGTAATATTACTTATAGATAAAATGATAATACGAATAAAGGCCGCTTCTTAGTCAAGGTTTAAAAGAGCCTTTAATAATACTTTAAGTTGGAAGACGATTAAACATAACTTTGGCTCTAAGCGTGGCATTGGCGCCGATTCCCGTGTTCACAAACTAAATTTAATTTAAGTTCAGTGCATCTTTTTCTTTCTATTTCAGTAAGAAAAGGACAGAAGATAAATATTAGTTTAGTCCTGTCAAATTAAGATATTCCATAGACATCTTAGACGTGATTAAAAACATGGCGACTAAAAATACGTCAATTTACGTCAGGCGCTGACTAATTTGACAGGACTAAGCTAATATTTATTTTCTGTCCTTTTCTTAATGAAATTGAAAGAAAAAGATGCACTGAACTTAAATTTACTTTAGTTTGTGAACAATGGAATCGGCGCCAATAAGTCCTAAGTCATTTATTCATTTGTTTAACACGGTACATAATGGTATTTAGAGATAATAAAGAGTGCGTTTTGTTATGCCAGAGTGCGTACAAATGTTTGTAATTAAGAAATTGAGCCAAGCAAGTCTCAATCCTACTAATATTATAAACGCGAAAGTATGTGAGGATGGATGGATGGATGTTTGTTACTCTTTCACGCAAAAACTACTGAACGGATTTTAATGAAACTTAACAGTAATATAACTTATACATCAGAATAACAGATAGGATACTTTTTATGCCGATATTCCTACGGGATCGACACTTCTGCGGGTAAAACCGGGAGGCACTGTGTTGGGGCGTAACTCCCAACATTTGGTCCACTACGACGTCAAACCCCTCTGGCATGGTACAACAGTGTTCACAAAATTCAACGATCATCTCGAAAACATATGTTCAAAACTAAAACAGAAGACTCAATATGACGTTATCTCATTACAATTACACCACGCGTTCGCTGACCTCGACAACTACAACCGTATGTTGCTGAATCCGCAAGGACGGGTGAATATGAGTAGCAATAAATCCATCAAGGGAAATCATTCGTATACTCATTTACATAACATAACACAACGCGCCTTACAAATTTACCTATATAACAAATCCATAACATTTTCACTGTTGGGAGTTACGCCCCAACACACTGCTAGTAATAAAATAAAATAAGCCTGGACAATAAAAAAAACAATTGCAAAGAATCACTGCATATTTCATAATACAAATACATCGGCAATCCTCAGTTCCGATTTAAAAATAAAAATAGTAAAGAGCTGTAAGATAAAACTCTAATAGAGACTGCACAGTTCAATCAGGATTCGGAACGTTTTGTGTCACGACACTGTAAAGCACTAAAAATCTCTCGGTCCGTCTTTGGCGTCGTTTTGTACCGAGACAGCAACGTTTAGATGGGTCGAATTTACAGTAGAAATTTTGGGCTGAACCGGAAAAGTTTCAACAAAATAATAAAATTTTGCCACATCACCAACCAAAAAAGAGCGCTGGGGCTCTGCCTTGCATAGGGTCTTAGCATTATGCTGAGCGATGGCCTTTTTGCGTAGATGTGATGCATGTTTTCCCTCTTTTTTTGTGTTTGTGTCTTTTTATGCGTCATGTTTACCGTAAATAAACGTATTTTCTTTCTTTCTTTTTCATCACCACTGCACTCAAAACGGTGAGGAAACCGGCATGGCCTAGAATCAAAAATTCTAAGACGTCACCTGCCCTCAACCGCTACTGGGCCTGCGGGATGGATTACGGCCCACTCACTCTCACAGAGACGAGGCCTGTGTCCCAGCAGCGGGGTAGGCAAGATATTAGGGTTCACCATCTGCCTAGCCTTTTCCCAACTATGTTAGGGTCGGCTTCCAGTCTAACCGGATGCAATTAGATACCAGTAGTTTATGTGGAGCGACTGCCCAGACCTTCACAATCCAGCTACTGGGTAATGTGATACCGCTTGGTACTCAATACTCAAATCTTTATTGCATTCCATGCGTGTTACATAGATGGTATATACAAGGTAAAATATCAATATGGACCCTGGGGGGTAAGACAGGTTGTCGTATTTTCGGGCTTCTGACTACACCCGTAACGATTGTCAAAGATCCACGAATGACAGCCGGGACCAACGGCTTAACGTGCTTTCCAAGGCACGGAGGGGTCTTGGTATGTAAAGATAGTCACCCATCCACGGACCAACCGCGGCAAGCGAAGCTTAACCTGATCGACCGACCCGTGCGGCTGTTATTACTTAGCCATAAACCCCTTCAGGCAAGATATTTGAATTCTAGATTTTTTATAGCAGAATAGAGTCATTCATCACACCTTTTTGATTCCGTCAATTAAACAATAATACTTCTGTCATCCCATATAAACACACTTAAAGCCTCTAAAATACAGTAACTCGTTAAACACGGTACTAAACCAAACCCACCCGATATGTTTGACAACATTACAAAGGCATAAAAAACTTTAAATACAGAAGTCCCAGTTACAGTCGTACCTTTTGTTAGTACATTTACAACTGTAAGCTCACAATGTTCAGGACTGTAAGTACTATCATAATCAGCCATAACTCTCCTGTAGTTTATCACAGTACTGGGTTTTCAGCACTTTTTTACACCGGTACTTTTGTTCAGGTAGACGGAGTTGAAAAGTTTACAATGTCAGGAGTTTTGTAGGATTTTGTGCAGACAGTGGGTAAGATTTTCTTTAGTACAGATTCCGGGTGAGGAAATAAAGATTTGGGGGCTAAAATTTAAAGAACACGCATGTTTAACCCTCAACTTGTTACTTTTTTTTTGTGTTTATGTTCTTTTTTATGCGTCATGTTTGCCGCAAATAAACGTATTTCTTCTTCTTCTTCTTCAACACGAAGCAACGAGTATGTACAGACGCCAGCACATCGCTACTACAATCTGTCAAATTTCTTTAATAGATTTTCAATTTAATCGCTAAAGCATTAAGGTTCAAGGTTGATTGGAAACATTTGACAGTTTCGGATAGCTTGACCTGCAGCTGGCGTCTGTACCGAAATATTCGTCACTATAACAGTAGTGTGTAAAGTCACGAACACGCGTTCAAAACAAGGACTTTAAAAGAAACAAATTCCTTCTCGCCATAAGTTGCCACTAAACATTTATTCATTTAACGATAAAGTTTTTGTAACCGACATGTAGTGATAACTATACTTAAACATTCGGGAGTTCAGAATTTTATTGACCATAACTGGGCATATCAATATATCACGATATAAACAGAAATACTTCCGTTGACAATAATTTCACATCTCAATTTGTCAATTTAAAATTAGTGCATGAAGAAAACTTTTATGTGTATAAGTTGAGATATCAAATAACGAATATTATTTTGGTTCCTGAGTACGAGTATAGGTTGATATAACAAAATATTAATGTTCGTTCATAAAAACATGTGAATCGATTGTTTCATATCAAATAAAATTTGTCAACTTAGATATATTAAAATGCGAGATGTCAACGTCAATTGCCCCAAAAATTATATATATTTAGATCTGTACATTTTTGTCATACAAATTCCTAATGTGTAGGAAGTATTAAGCCAATAAAAAAAAACATAGAAACCGATATATCAATTTATGTTCACGCCAGCCATGGAAACAAATATTTGAAAAATAAAAAGCTCCTTGTTTGTACATAATATGTTGCATATAAGTAACTTGAAAAGTCTTAAAACCGGGTTAAAAGTTAAAAACGCAGCACCAACTGCCAACTCACAAACTAATCCACCACTTATAAGTACGACGACAACATCAACATAAGTTCGCACTACGAATCTCTTATAAACATTTCTTGGAACATCTCCAATACACTAACACTTAAAAAAATGTCCAAAAATCACCGACACGTAATCCAGCATATGATGGGAATAAGAGATGAGCCAAGTCCTAGAACAAAACTAGCTAGAGAAGAGAATCCTGGAGCTGTAACGTCATATTTGGAACACTGCCGGAACAATTATTAATGTTAAAACGTGGCATGCACTTGGTGCTATATTGGCGATATCGCGAGCACAATTGGATAAATTCCAACTGTGGTGTTTAATGTGATAAACAGAAATAAAGAACGGTTTCATACTTAATGAGCGCTTGGCTGATATTGTTCGTTTCAATTAGATTTTGCTGCCAAGTCTTAGATGTTAGGAGTATTAGGTACATGTGGTCCCGCATCTAGCACGACTTGGATTTGAACTCGCAAAGGTTCAGAAGGTTTGAAGATGTTGACAATATACTGATGATGTAGTGATCATTACGAGGGGCTATTTTGTTACTCGTATAGTCTTCGACGGATGTTTATGCTCGAAATACTGCAGGCGGCCTACTTTCATAGTCCGTCAACGAAGATATGGAAAGTAGTTCGATATATCGGAATTAATCTTACTTCCGATTAATTTTTTCGGACGGGTAAAAATACATCAGAACTAAGGACAACTGTCAAATCTTGTTGTCATTCATTTTTAGTTCGGGTACTGAAGTTATCTCTTGTCCGTAAGTGATACGGACACCCCCGAAACTACGAATGTCGTGCTTAGAGAGTAAACCCCCTTGTAAGCTATTTAAAAATAAATCACTAAGTTTTTTTGCGACTAACAGAATTCTTAAGTGCCTACTAACCCATATATGGATCTTGTTGTACGAAATAAATGCATTATATTATTATTATATCTTCCATTAGAGCATGCTTGAACAGTTAGTACCTACCATGACAAGGTTCACGTATATGCAGCAATAGGAAAATATTAAAAATTATGGTGCCAAATAATCCTAAAAAAAAGTTGGGTCCGAAAATACCTTTTCATCTCTACGTGATTTTTACATTTACCGCAAATATTATATTGGTCTCGAAGGGGCGGTCCCTCAGGACCCATAATATTGCGGATTCGGAACTCACAACGTCAGGAAAATGCAAAAAGTTATATAAACTACCAAATAATTTGTTCAACTTTGAGTTTACGGGTTTTCATCTGTAGTTTCATCTGTAGTGTTTATTCTACGAATATTTTTTCTGTGTAATTTTTTCAACATGTACAGTAACTGTATTCTTGAGCTTTATTTATTTATTTGTCAGAAATATGGCCCTGGCGTGGTCCTTTCGTAAATTAATTTATCCAGGGATGTTTTCACATTAGTCGTTTTTGGAAAATTTGAGTACATACGCCTTTATTACGTACTTTGAGAAAAACATTGTAAAATAATAGTAATAAAAATGTCAAAACTTATTTAATTAATGAAATTATATGTTTATTTATGTAAGTAAATCTTTTAAGACAAATTTACACGTCATTATTTTAGAAACTAGATGGGATTTCCTAGTTGATTGATCCCTGAGAAGAAATGCCGAAACCAACTCAGAGGTCATGGTCTCTTTTAAAGTCCAATAGTAGGTATTGTAAGTATTGACAAATATAAATATGACATAAATTTGATGGCCAGCCGATCTATTCTGTAAAAATTTCATCGTTAAAACTTAGGTAAAGTGAACTGAACGAAGTGAACTGTCAATTCACCTGGTGCTAGATATAAACACTATATATGACAGTTTAAAAATATTTCATTTTTCTTGATGCCTCGTGTAATTGATGTTTGGGTGACGTATCTGAGTATGGAAATTGTGACTACATTGTTGTATTGTGTGCCACATGTAAAAAAAAACTTTAATGGTAAATAAATAAAGTATTGATAGCTCAATACAGAATAGATCGACTGTTACATTATGTTCAGCCACATTTTTTTTGGTACTAGAAGAGGGAATCTTCTCATACCAGACTTTAGAGATAGGACACAATGAAATGACAATCGCGTACAGTGTGTGACTAGTCTAATTTCTTAATAACATTAGCATTGTCCCAACTAGACATTAGCGCCGATTCCCTTGTTCACAAACTAAACTAAATTTAAGTTCAGTGCATCTTTTTCTTTCTATTTCATAAAGAAAAGGACCGGAGATAAATATTAGTTTAGTCCTGTCAAATTAGTAAAACGACGTATTTTTAGCAGCCATGTTTTTAATCACGTTTAGTTTGTCTATGGAGTATCTTAAATTGACAGGACTAAACTAATATTTATCTCCTGTCCTTTTCTTAATGAAATAGAAAGAAAAAGATGCACTGAACTTAAATTTAGTTTATTTTGTAAACAAGGGAATCGGCGCCATTATCTTTGAGAAATGGCCCTTGTTCGTTACCAAATCAACAGCATCGTAAATGTTTAATTATATTAGACCATTTTCATTTATAAATTGACTGAAAGTTCTTTGACTCAGTTAGGTCAAGGACGTTAGGTCGGTTCAAGGTCAACAAGTATCTAAGTGAACAGAAATTAAAATTGAAGGTTGTTTTACAAAAAAAAACATCTATTTCTTTTTTACCTTTGAAATGTACTAATAATAGCAGTTCACCGGATTGCGTGAAAGTATATGTGTATAGTAAGTAAGTAAGTGTTAGTATATAGATTGATACGGAGCTAAAACATTCCAATAAACTTAGCTGTATTCCACTTTGATGTCATGTCACTGAATATTGTACACACGGCTACACATCAAGCTATGCATTTCCAGTTTTAGCTGACCTCGCATTGTATAGGATTTTCGTACAATCAGAAGGCAGCTTATACTGGTTTTGTATAGCTTGATGTGTAGCCGTGCGTACTCGTCGCGTTTCAAAGCTTTGTGATGTCAGTGTTACCAGGTGAGTTTTTGCAATACTACTGAATATTTTTTTTTTTTTTTTAAAAAACGTTGCCCCACACTAGGAATTTGTCCTGTATCGTGGGTGCGTTTACAAACATTTAAACTCAAATACACAAACAGCCAGACCCGGAACACACTACTTGTCGGTCATACAAATATTTTTTCCGTGCGGGAATCGAACCCGCGACACGCAGCGCAGCAGTCAATCGCTTAACCACTGCGCCAACCATGTCGTCAATATTAAAACTATTTTTAGTTGTTCACAAAAAAATCGCATAGAAGGTTAGGTTAGGTTAGGTTGTATTCTGAGGGGCGAGCTCAGATCTGAGGGGCGAGCTCAGACCGGGGGTAGACCTGACGTGTTACGCGGATGACACGCTGGTCACTGCCCGTGGGAGCTCGCACAGGGAAGCAGCGTTGCTGGCGACGGCTGCGGTCTCACAGGTGGTGGGCCGCATACGTCGCCTAGGCCTGGAGGTGGCCCTCAGCAAGTCGGAGGCCATGGTGTTTCATGGCCCCCGGCGGGCGCCGCAGCCCGGTTCACACATCGTGGTCGGGGGGGCTCGGATCGCTGTCAAGTCTACCATGAAGTACCTGGGATTGGTGCTCGACAGCCGGTGGGATTTTGGCCCCCACTTCCGGCGGCTGGCGCCCAAGTTGTTGGGCGCGGCTGGGGCGCTGTCAACGCTGCTTTCCAATCTGGGGGGCCCGAACGCCGCTTGTAGGCGGCTCTACGTGGGGGTCGTGCGATCGATGGCCCTGTATGGGGCCCCGGTGTGGGCCTCTGACCTGACGGCCGGCAGTATCGCGATTCTGCGGAAACCGCAGAGAGCGATGGCCGTCAGAGTCATCAGAGGATATCGCACGATCTCCTACGAGGCGGCCTGCGCACTGGCTGGATCCCCGCCCTAGGACCTCGAGGCGAAAGTACTCGCGTCACTGTATCGGTGGCGCGAGGAAGCGAGGGCGCGGGGCGAGCGACCGATGCAGCGACACATGGAGCTGCGTCGGTCTCAGCTTCGCGAGGTCCTGGTGGCGGAATGGCGGGACAGGCTCACACGCCCTACCGCTGGCCTCGCCACCATCGAGGCGGTCCGGCCGGTGCTCGAGCGTTGGCTCGGGAGGAGGCACGGCTCCCTGTCGTTTCGGGTGACGCAGGTGCTCTCGGGGCATGGTTGCTTCGGGAAGTACCTGTGTCGCATAAACAGGGAGCCGGACGCCCGGTGTCACCACTGCGTCGACTGCCGGGAGGACACGGCGCGGCATACGCTGGCAGAGTGTGCCGCCTGGGAGGAGCCGCGCCGTACCCTCATCTCAGAAGTAGGCAGTGACCTGTCGCTGCCGGCCGTGGTCGAGTCGATGGTCGGCAGCGAAGAGTCCTGGGACGCGGTGGTTTCCTTCTGCGAAACGGTCGTCTCGCAGAAGGAGGCTGCGGAAAGGGAGAGGGAGATCTCGTCCTCTCACCCGGCCCGCAGCAGGCGCACCGGGCGTCGGTGGAGGGCGGATAACGCCCTCTTCCAGCCCCCCTAAATGGGTCCAGGGGCGACGGACTTGGGGACGTCCGTCGCCCCCCACACATCAGGACCCGAGATGGCGGCGCGTAGTGTTCCACGCGCGCCTCTCTTAGACGTCGCGGGGGGAGTCAAACACCTCACTCCCCCCCCTGACCCGAGGAGGCCCGCGGTGGCGGGCCGGTACCAGTCGGGGGTTGCGGAAGGATCTTACGTTCCCGCGACCCCCGGCGTAGGTGAGAGATGGAACACTGGGGTGGTTTTTAGTCAGTCTGACAGACCCCGTCGCCCGCCCCAGGGCGGCGGACATCCATGAGGATTTTCCACCCCGGGAGCAAAAAAAAAAATTAACATAATCTTGAAATTTTATGCGTCATGTTAGGCATAAATAAACGTATTTTCGTTCTTTAAGTAACATTTATCATTCGATGCATTCTGACAGGCCATGAATTCATAATTTATGGTCAAAGAACGTCAAACTTCATAATGTTGTAGGGTAACTATAGCTATTTCTTCTCAATCTTTCTTACAGCCGATCTTAATTAAAAATTAAAAATTGATTATTCTTCATAAACATGACGTGCATTACAAAAAAATAAATACAAAGTAGCCAAAAGCCTCGTATTCAATACATACTTGTTTAAAGTTTGGGAATGTTGTCTATTGCTTCTTTTATTACCTTATGATCATTTTTGGTTGAATTTTATTTTTAACTTTTTTATTTGTGATCATTCAGATACAATATGTGTTGTTATTGAATAAATGAAATGAAATGATACCAGGACTGAGATGTACTAATAAATCTTCCAGCTTCTAGATAAAATACGTTTTAATTTTTTTTTACTGTCAATTCCTTTTTTTATAATCTGAATTCTTATTTTTAATCTCATCTAAAAAATCATATATTTTTTAATAATTAATTAATTGTATTCCTGTAATCAATCATTTTTAATTTTATATATCTGAGTAATGCTAATCTAGTGGCACTTTTTACCTTATCTTAATTTTGTTAACATGCGGATAATGGGCTGCAATATTGTTAATACTACTTATGAGTCAAAATATTGATAATTGTAAACATTTTATACTGTGGCTGTTTTGTGTCCCTTATTAGATAAAATAAAATATCCACTGATTCTAATGCAAAATACCAACACCTGGCAACACGTACCAAAGATGCAATAATGCATCTGAATCACTCAAACGTAAACGCACTGTCAAAGGGAGTTGTATAAAAGAGATTGCTATCAATGCTCTTTAGAATCTCACGACACCAGGTGTTAATCCGTACTTTGATAATAATATTAATCTTCTGTACCTCTGGAAACGATGGATGTATATGATGATATGGTTAGAAAGGGGGGATAGAAGTATGGAAGAAAAAGATGTTGTGCCGACCCCAAATAAATTGGGGTAAGAGCAGGAGAATTATGATTTCGCACAGTCCAACACACAGAAAATGCATCCACACGCCTACAAGCGGAGAAACATGCGCACACGCGCGTGGGTGCAGGGCGAGACGCCAGGTATGGCACACCGAGTCTCGCTGTGCCTATCTATCTGCACTATCACCACAGCGAACGGCTTTGAATGAAATGAGTCAGAGCCGCCGTGTATCCACAAAACGCAACTACGCACGTGAGAGCGTAAAAAACCCGCACGATGATGCAGATCTGCACTCCCGCAAGTACGCGCGTAGGTGCATTGACACGCAACATGCAGCGTGATGCGTGGTGGTGTGATAATCGCCTTAAATTCTTTCTCACTCTGTGTAAAATATTGAAATCTTCCTTCCCCATACTGGAGAAGGATTTCAACATAACAACGAGGAAATATTTTTTCGTGACAGGCTGGCGATTCACCTCATTTGTAAGAACCGGGAGAAGGCAACTGACTTGCCGTTACCTGCTGAACTTAGAAAATAAAAGTAAAAGTTAAACTTACCGCATACAGTACGGATGTTACTATTACACTTCTGCCCAACCCTTCGGCGATAGATGCGTGATGTTATGTGCATCGCGTTACAAAACCCATAAAAACCGCTAATAACAATGAGATACAGTAAAAATAAGCCCACTTTTGGACAAGTTCCAATCGCCAGTGTTCGTATATGTAAATTTAGTGTAGTGTTTTGTTTGCTCCGCGCTTTTGAGGCGTGATTGCTGTATCGCCTTCATACGGGTAGTATGATATATATGTTTCATTGTGTTAGTTTTCAAGTTTAAAATAAATATTGTTTGCGAAAGTTGAATACTGGATGTTTGTATTGAAAAGTCTTGGGTGGTTTTTGGTAAAAATTGGCATGTTGGTTTTTGTTTTGGGGTAGTACCGTACAGTCGTTGCAGCATTGCAGCATTGAGTTTCATCAGTTGCCCATGAGTGGTGATTTCGGCAAAAAATAAAAACGAAGGAGGAGGGGTAGGAACAATTGAAAAACATACAATTAAAAAACCTTCACATAAACATAATATTAAAATTCGATTGCTCGGGATATCCCGAGCAATCGAATCATCGCTGTAGGTAGTACGTCTGATTCATATGAATCAGACGTACTACCTACAACAATGGTTCAGGTACTGACAATAAATTGACACTGCGAGAATGCCCTCAGAATGCCGCTGAAGCTAGCCCGAACCCTGCGCATCAGGGATGTGCATCGTTTCAACTTTTCATTAAGACTCTTTGAAATTAATATTATGATGATTAGAGTTATATATCTTTGTTTCTAAATTATAAGTAAATTTTTATTTTTATTTAGAATTTATTTAAAATTTCATTGTTTAAGAACTATCCTAGTTGGTCCGGAGGAAGGTGATGGCATTCGTAATACAGGGTAATCTAGTACGAGTGCCAAACCACACTTTTGACTTCTAAGTGCACATTACATAAAACCAAATTTGTTTGTTTTTAAGGAGATATACTGTACCAATTCCTCTAGTAATAAAGTTTTATTTTTTCATTTTCACACGCCATATTGATAGCTTTATGTTCATTGTTATTGCCCCAATTATGTAATTAGGTTCTCTAACATAACACACACAGAAAGGTTTTTTCGGAACATTCGAGGTAACAGTAGAACACTGACTCCTAAGTCACAGGTTTTCCCTAGTTTAGAAGGCAGGGTTTCCATTATTTAAGCTACCTTTACTATCTAAACTTGTAACCTAATTTTTAAGTATTTTTTGTATAGGTTATCTGTTTCAATAGTTATTTTATTTATTTTTATTTATTTACTTAGTTCAACATTTAAATTACATACCGATTATACGGTGAGCCATGCTGAACTTCTACAATGTATAATGTAACGTAACGCCCTGTAACCATGTTCCTGGCAAAATAAACTATTCTTATTTGTAACTGTAGACAAACATAGAAAGTGACATAGGTTGTTATATGGACGTGTTATTCGTAAAAGTTAGTCTCTTTAGAGATGTAAAGAAGATAGCAACTACGCCACTATTACTAGTTACCCTCACACAGTACGCAGTTATGAAGTGAACAAATAACGTGTATTTGCGAGCGATGCATACGAACAAACGCTCAGCTACCAATCTACTAAACTTCACAACTACGCGGTACTGTACACCCGTTCACAAAACTGCAGCTCATATACACAAATCTTTCCAGTGTGGGTTAATTTTTTATCGTCTAATAACTTTTTTTGAAGATTTCAAAGTACACAGATTAAGTTTTTCTGTATAAGACGTCAATTTTATTCCTCGGATAAAAGTTAGTTGTCGAAAAATCAGCCCTAAGTTGGGTGTAAGTTCGAAGTCGTTGGATAATTCCTTATGAAATGAAATTGTTTATTCTGTACATAAGTAAGATATATATAAAAATAGCTAGAAGGAGTCGATATTCCTATCTAATTGAAACAAACTTACTACTCTAATATTGATCAGACCAGGCTTAGTTGATGTAGAGGTTTTTGTGTAAGAGATAATTCGAGAAAACTACCTAACTTGCTTTTATTACTGGATCCAACGTTTAAAACCTCAGGGGATGGTCAAGTCTTTTCACTAATCCATCAAACCAATTCGAGCGATCCAGTTTAGTTCACAACAAATTCGAAGAATTCGAGTGTATTACAGCCCACGCTCTCACTGAGAGCAGGCTAGTGTCCCTGCTATGGCCATGCTATGAATCAGTTCACGAGTGCGGCTAAGTTCGTAAAGACCACCTGGTTTCCTCTCGGACGAAAATACATATAAACGGGTGCAATGCAATGCATTTGTCCTGTAGTCCTATTTGCCACTTAAGAGTCTAAACCACCATCTGCACCACTAATTTCTTCCACGAATTGTAATCACTTTTCGCTTCACCAGTACTCAGTTCAATTTGTGTTCAACTAATGCAATAGATATACACGGCGGCGAGCTGCATAAACATTGCTAAACCAGATACGAGCTCGCGTTTAGCGTTCACCACTATACGACATGCCTTTTTATTTTAGAGGGATTATAAGTTATATTTAGATTGGGAAGGTACGTTTTAGGAAATGCTTAAAAATGATCAGCGATTTGTAAAAAAACACCAAGATTATTGATTCTATCGAGACATTGAACAACGCCGAATTCAGGTGAATTGCAAAAAGTCTAATGCACTCGTTTCCTGAAAAATATAATGATAAATCTGCCTAGTCGTTTCCCAACTATGTTGGCGTCAGCTTCCAGTCTAACCGGATGCAGATGAATACCAGTACTTTACATGGAGCTACTGCCTAAAAATATTACATTACTAGCTGCACCCTGCGGTTTCACCCGCATAAGTTTCGATCCCGTGGGAATATCGGGATAAAAAGTATACTATATGTTATTCCTGGTTATAAATCATCTGTGTACCAAATTTCATCCAAATCCGTTCAGTAGTTTTTGTGTGAAAGAGTAACAAACATCCATCCATCCATCCATCCATCCATCCATCCATCCATACAAACTTTCGCGTTTATAATATTAGTAGGGTTAGTAGGAAAGTATGATAGTAGGATTAATATTTCGAATACGAGTATTTAGTTATAACAGTCGTTTATAGCAGGCACTAATCTTTTATAAAAATAATAAGTGCATAATAATAAAGGTAGATAGATCAAATAAACGTATGAAAATATATGTGAAATCAGGGAAATTAATTATTTACCAAAGTATTATTATAAAACAACTAACTTTTCACATTAGTTACTTACTAAGTTGAACAATTTCTCGCCGACTGGTCGACATTGCACGTGACCAGAGGGCTGGCTTGTTCTTTGGCCAAAGAATTAGCATTGCCATTCAACGTGGCAATGCTGCCAGTCTTCTGGGCACGTTTCTGGATGACAGCGATGCGGACGAGCACTCGATTCTACTGCGTCGCCTTGTGTCCTTTTGTTTTTTTTATTTAATTGTATAGTTAATTATTTACTTTAATTTAATTACTTTCCGGGGCTGTCTCAATCACACCTGCAAATGTAACTGTTTGAGACCCAATAAACAATTTATTTATTTATTTTAGTTATTAGTTAGTCATTTAATTTTGTACTAAGTGTAAATAGTTAGTTGTGATAAGTATTGTATATTAGTATTTTGATGTATATGATATAATAAATAACTTATCACTATCCTATAACAACTACATAAATATAAAAACAAATAGGTATTACAACATGTCCCGGAATTAACGCACACCACCAAACATCCCAATTAGAATATAAAGTTATAGTCATAATACATACACTGAATATTCACTATTATCTAAAAAAACATTGTTTATTTGTTAAATTAGTTATACTAGTTGTGGGAGAAAATTGTGGTCACATTATAAATCTTTGCACGCACATAGCCGCACACTTATAAGGGTCTAACGTAGTAGGTACTTCGTCCATTTTAGTTTGTTTTGACTGTAATTTATGTAGTTTTAATTATTTTTGGGATAAAAAATTACCTATATAAAAAATTACAGAAATCGATTCAGTAAACGATTCTGAAGAAATAGTTAAACGTTGTATAAGCGCATAAGTACAGCTACGTTCCATTGAACCATCATCATTCAGTAATTTCGAGCTCCAAACAATTCCAAATAACAGACGGAAGTGAAGTGAGCAATCTATTCTGTATCGGCCGTAAGTCCGTCTGTAAGTCTGAACTGAACGTACTGTACAGCCAAGGAATGGACCCGACACGACGTCAAGTCTCGAATTTGCATTCCAAATTCACCAATTGACTGAGTACGGCGCCACGACCGCCGAGTCACACCGTACCGTAATCGAATTAATGTTCGCAGCTGTTTGATCGGGACCTGATGTTATGAGGAATCGTAATGGCGTAGGTAAGGAGAGGAGCTTACCAACGTAAATTATTGTTGGAAGCGTAGAAAAACGTCGAATGAACTAGTTTTGTAATTTGTAAACGATGGTTACGTAAATGTAAAAAAAAACATCGTTAAAAAAGGCCCGTTTTGACATTGACAGTTCTCGTAGTTAATAAAGATCAAATTCGCAAAACACGTATTCGTTTGTATGAAACTGACAGGTGTCAAGAACGCATTCTCAAATGTCCAAACGGGCCTTTTATTTTTTGACAACTTTAGTTAATAAGTATCAGCTAGAAAAATAATTAAAACTGCAATGGTGATAATATAAATCCTGAAGGGTAGATAAGGAGAACAATGGAAGAAGAAAACAATTAATTAAATACCTTATCGACAACACAAAGCAGAAACCTACTCGTACGTCAAAGGGAATCTGAGAATCATATTTTTAAAAGTAGATAAGGTCGGCCCTTGTCTACTTTTGAAAATACGATTGGCATGTAAAAGTGCTTGTACAAACCTACTTACAGAAATAAAAACATTGATCAGAAATAACTGATAGCAACAGGTTTAAAAAAAAAAACAACCTAAAAGCAATATTACACCCAAAATATTAATATTCCATATTCCCCAACAACATCACGGTGTAACAGCCACCCTCAGTAACAAGACTGACTATAAATTTCTATTCCTTACAATAGTTACAGAGATTGCACCTGGGATCTGTCTTAGTGGTTTTAGTCTAAACTTGGACCAAAGATAAATCCCTCCGAAGTTTACCGCCGCGAGCAAGAAACGACAAATTGAGTTATCAACTTGGGGGAATACCTTCAGATCATTTCTCTGCTGTCGCGAAATAAAAAAGGTACGTGCGCTTGTCAAGATTTTTGTGAGACCAAAAATGGGAATCTTTTAAGGTAAAAAGTCGGTGGTAAAAAGTTTTTTTTTTTGTGTTAGAATTATTTTTTGACTTGATTTTAGAATATAGGTGCAGTAGCCAGGCTTTA
This sequence comes from Apamea monoglypha, assembly GCA_911387795.2. Taxonomy (NCBI): domain Eukaryota; kingdom Metazoa; phylum Arthropoda; class Insecta; order Lepidoptera; family Noctuidae; genus Apamea; species Apamea monoglypha. The sequence continues at coordinate 17,383,120 of OU426917.1, read as the reverse complement.
ATATGGGTTTAAAATAGACTTAGGTACACAGGTATGAGTGCCAAAGCCGACGCTTCACTGACAGAGCAAATCTTTTCTCCATCTAAACGGTCAGCATAATTATTAAGTGTAGTAATTTTTACAACTGTTATTTAAACATTAGGGAGGTTATTATGATCAGTTGAAAAAAATAACGGCAACTACTTCCAAGTTAGATTTCATACCGACTTATTCCGATAATTAACTGCCCACACGTTACTGTCTGTTCAGTCAGTTTACTGCTCAATTATATATTTAATTACCCACTTAAATATTTGTTATGATTATTGTTTATTTAGTTTACTACTCACTTTTTACTGCCGCGCTTGTTGGCTTCTTAGTGACTCACACGAATTTACTCGCTCGAAATCGGCGAATCGACACTTTTTTTTCTATGGGCGACTCGAACGAAGTCAATTTATTTGTGGGCGAATCGACAACTTCCGAAATATGTGTTAGGCAATTGGCACAATTTGAATTTTATGCAATAAAGTATGGAAAAAAGATACTAGCGCACAGAAGTGACAAGAGTTAAATATTATGAAACGATTACTTTTTTCTTAACTTTGAACGTCGTCGCCGCCTATGGAAATTTATATAAATGTCAATTCGCCCGTAAATTCGTGCGAGTCGACTAACAAGCTAAATTGTTAATAAACGCTCGTGTTGTCATTTTTGATTTACCAAAACTAGAATAAACAACTGCCGCTTTAAATCAGTGCCATTATTATATTGTTTGATTTAACTATCTGTTGAAGGAATGTCGTATGATTGATTGCACTAAATAAAGAAATACATAGCTGCTATAGAAATAATTTTGTAGGTTTAAGTTTATTCAGGAAATGGGTGAAACAAAATAATTTTACCGATAATGACGCTAAAAGAGATGTTAATCATATTGATAAATTACATCATTATTATTGTATTTTATTAGTATATCACTAGAGTGCAATAAGTACGATGTTGTTGTGGATTAGGTACACCTAGTACCTGTGTACTAGGCGTGTCTGTACACGTGCTGATAAGTAAAGACATAATCGATAAAATTTTGTGGAAAAAAGCAACAGACAATATCAAGAAAATGTGCCTTTAGACCTAAAAATATTTACATAATGATTTAAACTAATATTTTATAGAGAAAAGTTTTGATTTTTGATTTGGTTTATTTTAACGGTTTCACGCTAAAATGGCCGTATTTGGATACAATTTGGCACATGGGTAAACCATGACCTGGATTACGACATAAAACTTGATCCCGAAATTCCCATGGAATCTGGACTGAATAATTTTGCGGAAAAGTTTAGTTTTTACGTCTGTTTCCTTCACAATAACCACCTTATTGTGATATTAAACTTAGAAAGTATTTTTCTATGAATTGATACATTTGAATACAATTTTCAAACAAAAACCAGGAAACAACGACTCATTAATTTCATTACCTACCTAAGTAATTTGAAAATACGAGTCTCGTATTCCACACACACCCTACAAAACCACAAGAGATAAACGAATTCATCAGTTTAGAACAAATAAAAAATTTCCACTTTTTTATTAACAATACAAAAAGACATTAAATTAAAAACGTTATTAACCGCTCGGATTCACGCCAGCAATGTACTCGTACAAGGCAGTTAATTAATCACAAACACCGTGAACAAACGTTTCGACGTGGCGTCTCGACGTTTCCTATTAGACTCGCGTACCAAAGTCAAAAGTAACCCTTTTATCGTAAGTTAAATACCCCAAAGTTTAGTCCACAATGTAAAGTTGATAGAAACGCTTTACGACAGACCTCTTCGAATATTAGAAGGAATTTCGCTATTTTATTTCAATTTTCGCTTTTCACGTCGTATTATCGTTGCCAATTATCTGAACAAACAAAGGGCGTTTTCATTATGAGCCATATTTACTTAGTTAATTTCTTGCAATATTTCGGAGTTCAAAGTCATTCGAATTCCAGATGAACCAATAGAATTAGGGATATTTCTTGGGATTCATTAAATTGGTTAGAAGCGGACGGTCCTTGGGGATAACAGACGCTTGACTGTCTATAATAACTGGGAGGTAGATCGTTCTGCTCAGAGGGATTATTGTTTTAGAGGTCTTCTCTATTATATTCAATAGAAATTACGACATGTTTGTTGGAGTTGTTAGGAGGCTTTGTGGTTTTATTATACTTGTAAGACTTATAATTTTTCGTCTGTTATTAAAAAAAATCTAGCTAGTCCAAATATTTTGACCGCGTAGGTATTGCACTTTTATAGGAAACAGCTGTTTTGTTTTGTGTGTTGCCGAAGCATCATGCTGAGATAGGAGCCTTTTGGCCTCGTATAGGACTTTCTGTTTCATTTTTCCTTTTGTTACTTTTTTTTATATAATTTGTTTTATTTTTATATTTAATTGTGTTTAGTTTAGTTTATAATCCTGTACGAGTCGCAATAATATTATTCAAGGGTGTCTAGAATCATGTGCTGAATTTATGGTTCCAGTTTGCGCGTCGATGTCCCTGCCAACAATATAGGTATAGGTAAAAACTGTATTAAAATGTTATTTATCTACAAATAATATGCTTTTGGTGAAAGAAAAAGGCGTACGCGTCGCCTATCACGCAGTGTTTGAAGACGGTGTGGAACACGGAAGTGGTCTTCAACCAGTGCGTCCTGCCCGTCATGAAATATGGTGCCGAAACGTGGACACTGACGGTCAGGCTGGTTCACAAATTCAACGTCGCTTAGTGCGCTATGGAGCGCGCTATGCTCGGGGTCCCTTTGAAGAATATAATCAGGAACGAAATTATCCGGAAAACAACCGGGGTTACCGACATAGCTTGCAGAGTAAGCAAACTGAAGTGGCAGTGGGCTGGCCATGTTTTCGAAGGACCGATGGCCGGCGGAGCAGACGGGTCCTGGAGTGGAGACCGCGTATCGGCAAGCGTAGTGTGGGTCGCTCTCCAGCTAGATGGACGGACTACCTAAAGAAGGTGCCTGGGATAGACTGAATGCGGAAGGCGGAGGACAGGGTGTTGTGGTGCAGCCTGGTAGAGGTCTATGTCCAGCAGCGGCTGAGTTGATTGAAACTCCTGGTATCAGAACTCTATCCTTTCAGAACCCTAATGTTCAAACCCCAAAAGCAATAATAACCAGCCTTACCTAGGGTTATCGTGTTACCCAATAAATGGGTTGTGGAGGTCAGAAAGGCAGTCACTCCATGTAAAATACTGGTATTCAGCTGCATCCGGTTAAACTGAAAGCTGATCCCAACATAGTTGGAAAAGAGCTAGGCAGATTGCTAAGTACACCTTCAAGAATCACACTGTTTATGTAACTAAATATTGCTAAAGGCTTGTTTTGGCATTCTTTCTTCCGTTAAAATTTTAGATATTTCCAAGTAGTTAATTTCTCAAAATAAACAGGCAACTTTACCAAAAAAACTAGGGCTCTAGGCTACGTAAATAAAGGGTCATAAATACGTTACCTCCATCGGGGACCCCTCCCCGGTGGACGATCACGTACAAGTAAAAAAATCTCCCGCCAACCGAAGGGTTCCAAATTCGAACGTAATTCAATAAAGGAAGCCTGGCCACACTCCCTTCGGGCCCGATCGACCGACAGTCATACCCAACAAATTGATGAGATTTACAGCCGAGATTCCCCGAAGTTAGCCGAAGGGAAATTAAGTTCGGGAAACTTTTCAAGTTGTTCAACAAACGTACTGACCTTATCGCTTGAGTTTAAGCCTGGTACCTTTTTTGTGATGGTTCTAGACAGGAATACTTTCGAACTTTGATAAGAGGTTAGGCCGAGCTTTTAGATAAGCTGGTTTAAGGAGAAATAGACGTGGCATTGGCCATTTTGGCGCAAATGGAACTGAATAGTTATTTTTTTAATCTGTGGCCGTTACTACATACCTATTTATGACGCAGTCGTGAGGCACACTTTCCCGCTAATTTCTTACATCGCACTTTACAATTTATTTGTTTTTTTTTATCTGCTGTATATTGTGTGCTTGGTAGTCTATGCTAAATAAATGTATTTTGTTTCTTTCTTTTTCCTGACTCCAAGAAAAAAACGTTTTCATAAAATGTATTTCTGGATCATGTACTGCAAAATAAATTGGCAAAGCTAGAGGATGTCTAGTTAGGAGTTCCCGTCTGGGATTTGATGTTACTGAACTTTGATACATAAAATGCCTGAGAAAGTATGATATAAGAGCCACAGAAGCTTTTTGTAGAAGAAAAGATAAATATGATTGACGACAAACTAAGTTTGTCTCGAATATCAAGGATTGGAATTATTACAGACGCCAGCACATCAAGCTATGTACTACAATCTGTCAAATTTCTTTAATAGAATTTCAACTTTATCGCTAAAGCATTAGGTTCAAGGTTGATTGGGAAAATTTGACAGTTTCGGGTACCTTGATGTACTGGCGTCTGTACTAGATACACATAATTATGAAGAGGTTTTTTGTTAGGTTTAAGTGTTAAATAATTCCGTATTAGATTGGGTTAGCCCTCATTCAATAATAATTGACTAGCTTCTGCCCGCGATTTTGTCCGCGTGAAATTTCTTATATCCCCGACTCACCCCGTCGCATTGCATCGCCTGCCTGCGGTATGACTTCGTTATCGCTTAGCGTTTTTTCTGACTTTTTTAGCTCGACTCCTGAGGGTCTTAGCGTAATATTAAATAGACTATAGGCTTCATCAAGAATTGGGCTACCATATGCAAAAAAAAAATTCCGACTGGTAGTTCCAGAGATTAGCTCAAACAAACAAGTTCATCTCAAACAAAGCTTTATTATTAGTAGGTATGGATTTATATTTATAGAAGATGACAGAGAATTCCCATACCTACCAAAGAACGCAAAGGGGCCCATGGCTAAATAATAACAGCCGCACAGGTCGATCGATCAGGTTAAGCTACGCTTGCCGTGGTTGGTCTGTGGATGGGTGACCATCTTTACATACCGAGACCCCGCCGTGTGTCGGAAAGCACGTTAAACCGTTGGTCCCGGCTGTCATTCGTGGATCTTTGACAGTTGTTACGGGTAGTCAGAAGCCCGAAAGCCTGACAACCAGTCTTACCAAGGGGTATCGTATTACCCAGTAACTGGGTTGTGGAGGTCAGATAGGCAGTCGCTTCATGTAAAATACTGGTATTCTGCTGCATCCGGTTAGACTGGAAGCCGACCCCAACATAGTTGGAAAAAGGCTAGGCAGATGATGACCAAAGAAGGCAAAGGTCGAAAAATGGAATTAAATTTTCCTTGTACGCACAGGAAATTCCTTTGGTTGATAAATGATTAGGTAGGTTAGGTTTTAATTGTTTTATTTTAATCAGTTTAATTTATTTATCAACTATTGATAAGAAGTATCAAGGCTACTAACTTGCTAGTGTCTATTAGGCCCTAAATCAAATAATTCAATCAAATGCATTTTACATCGTGATTTCCTTTAAGACGACTAAGTTCTACATTCTGAGGGGCCCGTGGCTAAATATTAACAGCCGCACAGGTTGATCGATCAGGTTAAGCTACGCTTGCCGCGGTTGGTCTCTGGATGGGTGACCATCTTTACATACTGAGACCCCTCCGTGCCTCGGAATGCACGTTAACACGTTGGTCCCGGCCGTAAAGGACATTATTTTGCAGTGGATTCCAGCACACCAAAGAGAACAATAAGCATATTAGTTAAAATACGCTTATTTTCTAACATAAATCTTCTATTTTTTCAGGTGGATTTAGCCTATTGACCAAGAACGTCAATTTCTAGCACTAGCGCTACTCTTGCTGGATATTGTTGCAAGTTTCCAGCAAGTTGTTTAGTGGACAGACGTTGGTACTGTTGGCTGTTGTGCACATGTAATGCTGAGCGTGCGGTTTTTAAGTATTTTAATCTTGAACACGATATCAAAGATGAGAGGTGGAATGACCTGCGTCTTTTTTATATGAAATACTATAGATAGATAGATAGATAAAAAGTTTATTCAGTGCAACAAAAGACACAATACAAATATTAAAAAAAAAAAAAAACAAAAAAAGGTGGAGCAAAAAAAAAACAAAGATTAAAAAGATAAATAAATTGACCCATAGACACCTCGTATAACTAAATCTATAACGGTCGATCACTACTGGGAGGTATGTGTCTCATGGTTGCACCAAATGCTATCTACCACTATCTACTTCTAAGTCATCTGACGTCGAAATTGATATGCTTAAAGTAATAAAAATGCTTTGTTACATAATGTGACTTTTGATTTCATGATCCGATCAATACACCTTATATTCCTACTATTTATTACTCAACAATGCACTAGTTTACCACATTATAATACTGATGAGGCCAACCTACTCACTAAACAATAGCTTTTTTAGGTTATGATTGTTTTTCTCAGTATTCCCGTTAGACGAAGTATAATTATTTCTACCACTGTAATCTAGAGATCATAAGGAACAAATCAAGATGCGTTTCACTAGTAGACGCCACAATTTTTGGTGGGACTAGTCGCCGAACAAAAAAAAAACTATCTCATTTCATCCTAACCCGTTCAGTAGTTTTTGCGTGAAAGAGTAACAAACATCCATCCATCCATCCATAAAAACTTTCGCGTTTATAATATTAGTAGGATAGATACCGATTAATCTGAAAAAATAATGATTTACGTAAAATCTCTTTGTCTGATACATATTTTGGTTTTCCTTCTCACATTTTTTTTTATGCAATGCATTTTTTTTAATGCAGGTCTGGCAACCAAGGTCATTCCGGCTGGAATGTAGCCTTGAGCCTTTAGAATTTCAACAGCATTCATTTATGTTGTTGATCGGACAAATTTTTCGAACATAAATATATGAAGCAATATCCTTCAAAATCAGACTTACAGATCAGATCAGATTGAGATTCAGGTTTGGGTTTGGGTTTCAGGTTGGGGTTCAGATTGTGACTGAAAGTGTGTTACGCAATAAGGGTACAGGGTTGTCATCATCTTCAATAACAAATAGCAGCCAATAATTGCTGGACGTAGCTCTCAGCAATTGCACGGCACTGAGCCCCATCCTCGGCCATTCTCATCCATCTATTCCCAGCCACTCTGCGTTTGCCGATTGAACGTGCAAATCATTGACGCTATAAAACCTGGATTGTTCTACATACAATAATAATAAAAACAGCTATCTGTTTGTCTCATCGTTTCATGAATAAAGTAATGTAGACGTTCCTCAAAACAATGTAGTCGTAAATCTGTGTTTTAAACAAAACTCGGTACGACGACAGACAATGTTCAGAAAACTAAAAGTAGCTTCATAATTTAGAGTCGTCTGTTTTATATTATTATAATGTGCATTTAAAGTTCCTAGTATTCCAGAATAAATTTTAGTACCTACATAAATAATTCTTCTCCAGGTACCCAAGCTATGCTTTTGGTTTTCATCAAACGCGAACGGAAAAACTTTTTTTCTCACATACAGATCATTCAATAACCCGCTCTTGGTTTTAAAACATATCTGGAATGTTACTTGTTATTTCTTTTTAAACGGTGAAGGAAAACATTGTGGGGAAACCGGCATGTCCTAGAACCAAAAATTTGAAGACACGTGACATTGGGTCACGTCATTGGGCATTGGGTCTGCGTGGTGGATTACGACCCACTCTCTCTCACCGAGAGGAAACAGCTGTGTCCCAGCAGTGGGAACATTACAGGCTGATTATGTGTTAACTATTTACTGCAGTTGCGTTTCTGCTGATCTTGGGCGAGATCATACAGTTACACTTCAAGAGCCACTCGTGCTTCAAAACAGTCGGTCCAACTTGTTCTATGAATATTATTATACTTAGACAGTTGCGGGCCGTGGAAGCCAGAAAGTTTGAAAATTATTGTCGGAATCTATCTCTATTCATTAATAGTGCAGCAGTCTTAAGCCCGGTGTTTGTTCTTAAAAAATCTGAGGTCTAAGCATGTTATAATTACGGTGGAAGTGGACCCCACTGGTGCTTCGTGAAGATCGGTATCTACCTCTATTCATTTATAGTGCAGCAGTCCTGCTCAAAAACCTTTTCGATTGAGGCCTAAGCATGTTCTAAAGTAGTTTCGGAGTAAAGCCCACTGTCGCTCCTTGAAGAAAAAGCTAGCCATTTATTTCATTGAAGATTCCTTCTCCGACCTTAGCAACCAGCTAAAAGTACAGACAGCACATCAAGCTACTACAATCTGTCAAATTTCTTTAATAGATTCTTTTCGCTAAAGTATTAAGATAAGGTTGATTGGAAAAATTTGACAGTTTCGGGTAGCTTGATGTGCTGGCGTCTGTACTTATATAAGCTATACCTCGACTTTTAATTGTATTCAGTAACTTGACAGTTGAAGGGTTACAAGGTTTTGACAAAAAAAGGTAGTGAGGTGGTGCAAGAATGAACGAAATTGAATGAATTTAAATAATGTACTTAAATGCAAACTTTTTGTTTTAAATATAATAACATGTCTTAAAAATGAATAAGAAGAATGACGTCTACGTCTAGGGTTGCCAGAGTAAATAAAATGACAAAAGTAAAATAACACGATTTTTATTTTGTTTCTATTAGAAGAAAATAAAAAAAGGAATTTATTACTTTACTTAACTAATAACGACTTTTATTAATAATTATTCTTATATTCCACATCAATTATTCTTATATACACAACATACGAATATTTAAAGTTTAATTTAAATTAAATCACTTTTATCATTCGTTCTTTACGCAAAATCGTTCACTACCCCAACACTATAGTTTTAGTATGGTAACATTATTTTTCTCTGAACTGTCAAGTCACTGAATACGATTAAAAGTCGACGTATAAGTATCATTTTGACTGGTCCATAATTACAGACGTGTCACGTGCCTAGAGACACACACGTGGCACTAGCGACCTTGCCTTGACGCAGCGTGTTCATGTCAACTAAAATATACTTCTTCTGTAAGTAAATTAAGGAAAAAGGGAAAACGCGTGGTCCACAGGCTGTGTACGTGAAACATGTATAAAAAAAAAAAACTACGGGCATAATAAATATATTTTCTTTCTTTCTTTCAAACTGGCACTTCTATCTTGCAAAAGAAATATTGGATATCAAAGATTCTTGGAAGTACTCCTTTGATAGATAAGAGAATTTTTTTAAGTCAGCCTACACTGTCCCTATGCTGAGCAAAGGCCTTCTCCAAATCCTTCCAGGCATCCTTTTCGGAGCCATCCCGATCCAACCCTTGCGGTACGCGTCTAGGTTGTGTCACCACCTCTTCCTAAGCCGGCCTCGGCGGTGCCGTCCATCCTCAGAGAAATTATATTCTGAGAGTCATGTCAGAGGTTAAACAAAAGACGCGAGGTTGAATCTGCGGGGTTAAAGCTGAGAGTGACCATTATTGATACATCTTAAGCCTGCATCGCCTCCAAGAACATGACAAACTCTTGCGTCGGTCAGTCTAAGTGTTCATACACACGAGTGACACGCGTCAACGGCAGAGGTAACTGTACCTATCTCAGCACGATGCTGCGATATTTGAAAAACAAAAACCGCAGTGTTGGTTTTCTAATAGGGCCCGGATATTTTGATAATATGGATGGACGAATTTGGGGGCAGCCTCTTGTACTCATCAGGATTCAAATAACTTCATTTCCTCAACGCTGTAAACTTCTGAATTACAGTAGTTGCAGGGGTGAGTAATTCTCATCAAATTAGCCGATTGACATCCATTGCTGGAGACAAGCACCGCCACAGCAATTATTGATTTTATAAAAAAACGAAAAAGAGGTTCTTAGAGATAGTTCCTATTTTTCCGTTCTGTTTTTTTCTTGTCTGTTTATGTATATTATGTGTGTACATAAATTGTAAAATAAATAATGCTGCTGCTGCTGTAGTCTAGGGTAACCTGCCAAACTGAAACGTTCACCCAACTATCACTATACCTTGTTACAACCGCAGTCCCCATTCAAGTGACGTTGATTTTCGGCCATTTGGAATTTCAGTTTTGAGTTTAAACCCAAGTGAAATTACTGTTGTACCCCTACAGCGTCAGCATACAATTACTCGCGAGAAGGAATTCATTCTGGCCGGTATCGACGTTGTCCCGGCACGGAGATATCTCATTTATTTCGCTTATCATTGCCCCGGGAACGAGTATCGTCAACGCGACGGCCATTTCTTTGGATGGGGCTACGAGAGAGACGGAATTTATGCTTTTGTTATTGTTAGAATTATTGGGCTCTCCGTTTTTGATTTGCTTCTGAAGTAGGGAAGTCCAAGGTTACTTTTGAGTATGTATTCCTTTGATGAAATAAATACTTTGACTTGACTGAGATCTAGTATAGTTCATTGGGTTTCCTTATATTTTTTTGTAGACACCCAGAATTTGAAGACATGTTTTTTAAATTAAAAATATTTCACCATGAGATCTGTGTGTGTGTAATCTGTGTGTGTGTGTCTTTGTTTAATTTGGGGCTGAAAAATAAATTCATATAAATTATCGAATGGCAATATAAAAAAAATATTTATTGGCCAAGAGCCAAATTCTTTTCCGTTATATTTCGCATAGACCAAAGAGTGCCTAGTCTAAATTATTTAGTCACTTCCTGTTATATATTCGTGAGATATGGAAATAGTTGGTATATATTTGGATAAATAATGGCCCTTCCAGTCCCAAACAAGAACATAAATAAAATGAAATAGGAACCTATAAATTCGTTGCGTTACTCTTAGATACTCGTATTATTTAGAGGTTTTATTTTGTTTCAGATATGGTTTTTGAGGCACAAAGGTTACATGCCTTTGAATAGGTAAAATGATATTACAGCTGTTGGTCCAAAAACGGGGGTTGATTGAACTTGAATTAAAGTATGACAAGTTTATTTGCCTGCCTTTTCCCAACTATGTTGGAGTCAGCTTCCAGTCTAACCGGATGCACCTGAATACCAGTATTTTATATGGAGCGACTGCCTATCTGTCTTCCACAACCCAGTTACTGGGTAATACAATACCCCTTGATAAGAATGGCAAGCAATTTGACCAACAACTTAAATTGTCCGTGTATTCAAAGCACAAAGTATGGCAAGTTTAAATTCAGTAAAATAGGATGTAATGTAGATTGAAAACTTAATTAAAGGATAGAATCTTGGTAAAATTTAAATACAACAAAAAATTTCTGTTACAGTCCAAGGCAAGATCTAGATTTTGTCTTGGACTGTAACAGAACTTCATCTAAGTGATAAATTTTTAATCACTACGCAAACTAACCATGAATCCGGCATTTGAGGTTTATTTGGTTACTTATAATAGCACATCAAGCTACTACAATCTGTCAAATTTCTTTAATAGATTTTCAACTTTATAGCTAAAGAATTAAGGTTCAAGGTTGATTGGGAAAATTTGACAGTTTCGGGTAGCTTGACCTGCTGGCGTCTGTACCTTGCACAGAGCTCCGGGCTCCGGATTGGTCTTTTGAGAGGTAACGGTGCCCCTTCCATGTGCTGATGGTGACCACCGGGGTGGTTTTAGTGAAGTAAAAATCCCACACTCCCTGATTTTATCCCCAAATTTAATGTTTAATTAGCACCAGTACTGAGTACTTGCACTGATTTCCTTATTTATATTACATGCTTGGATAACTGCTGAAAGTTTCGTAAGCTGTTAACAGGTATTAACAGCTGCTGGCTGATAACAGCCTACGAAACTTTGGGAAAACCTAAGTTACGCTACCATCATTACCTTCCGTTAGACACAGCATGATCATAGCTTCTGTTCACAGCGTAACGATATTTAACATCCATCCCATCCATTTCCATCTTGATTTTTCACATGTCTATCATTTTAGTGTCAGTTTCAAAACCCCCTATTTCGTGGCCTCAGCCTCCCGCTACCCTCCGCGGCTCGGTGGCGGGTTGCAATGAAAAATAAAAGGTGCACAACACAAAATGAACAGGAGTCGCCATGTTGACACTGTCATTTGTTTCGCTGAGATTCAACTCCCTAGATAACTTGAATGTTTATTTTATGCCAACGTCATAAATGAGCTGCTGGGGTTTATCTCATTAGTTCTGGTGGTGTGTACCTAGACAATATCTGTAGATTTAAATTGATTGACAGAAATAATCACTATGGATAGTAGAGTCAGGGAAATTAATTGTTAAGCAATTTGACCAAGAACTTAAATTGTCCGTGTATTCAAATCTACAACTGTCATTCTTGATAGTGGTTTGAAAAGTTCTGTTGTTGTTTATTTAATACTTAAAGCACACAAATGTACAGTGAGGCGGACTTGACGTAAGGTGACAAATTGGACGTAGTTAAGCAGAAAGGACTCTGAAAGTCCGAAATTAATTGGGATAACGGCAGCAGAATCATGATTATAATTATCCCTGTTTTAAATTATGGTTAGTACTGTAGTCTAATGAACGTTTTCCTGTTTAGCATTTTTACACACCGTGTCTACGACTCTCATCTAATTCTGCTGTCGCAGGTCCGCTGGGCGAAATTTCTAATGAAATAAGACTTCTTTCATTAGAAATTTCGTCCGGCAAACACAAAAGGTGACTGAACTTTTGTGTGTGCTCTTCTATCTTTATGTATTTCACTCATTTACTTGTTTTGTGTGTACATAAACACATATATGATGGGGGCTAAAGCGGAATGCGGTGCCTATTCCATGCTTAAGGAATTCCCACAGCAGTAAGTGACCACTATGTACACATACATGCCGTCTTCCCTATTTCTGTAAAGATATCTTTGAAGAAACTTTTACAAGTAAATGATAAATGATTTTATTTTGGTAAGTAGGTTTGTACAAACACTTTTACACGTCAATCATATTTTTAAAAACTAGATGAGGTCGGCGTTTCCTATCTGACTAGTCTGAGAAGAAAGGCCGAAACAAACTCAGAGGTCACAGTCTCTTTTAAAATCCAGACATAATCTTAGTCAAATCATGAGAATACCATATATATAGATTGGTGTCTGAGATGGTCTTTTGAGGAAAGAACCACACAGATTGAGTGGACCTGTCCAGTCAGTACACGCATTTGTCAGTAATCATGCAGCTCAACTCAAAACTTAAGGAGCTCAACGATTCGACGTACAGACGCCAGCACATCAAGCTACTACAATCTGTCAAATTACTTTAAGAGATTTTCAACTTTATCACTAAATCATTAAGGTTGAAGGTTGATTGGGAAAATTTGTCAGTTTCGGGTAGCTTGACCTGCTGGCGTCTGTACAATACCAAAGAAAGGACATTTGGGTAGGCTGCATAAATTACCTACCCAAACTGCCAGACCATGACTAAAACTAATTGAGAAAAAATAAAGACAAAAGTAAACTAACACGTACATTTAAACTAGATGGCGCTGTCGTCACCTGTCTGAAAGTTCTAAGAAGAGACGACATAATAAACTCGATGTACCTACGTTGAACCTACGTAGTACCTACGTAAAATACTGTTGTAGTCTATGGTTTTTGTCTATGCTGAGAAAGAGGACTGCCTTCCGCTGGTCGATGATACGTCGCTGTCTTTTCACCGTGTCTTTTTATTGTAATAAAAATAAGCAGTCTAATCAGTCTACCTAATGGTTTTAATTGAAAGCCCTGGCAGCCGCCTCCCGACAGGACAAATAAATAAACATGGCGTCAGAAGAAACGACAATGAAAATGGAAGATCAGAGGTTCAGCGTGGTTATGACTGCCACGATCAAACCGCTGAACGTCGATTCAGATCTCACAGCAATGTTAACCGCATGGAGATTATGGAAGCAGAAGTTCCTCATCTACCTCGAGGCAAATTCAATCGATAAAGAAGCGGTAAGCCGACAAATAGCCATTTTTCTAAGTCTAATTGGAGATGATTGTCTAGAAATTTTCAACTCATTTGGTCTAGATAGAAAAGATTCGTCACTGACACTCGAGAAAGTCATTCAAAAATTTGATAATAAATTCCTTCCACACAAAAATATCACTGTCGAAAGATATAATTTCTTCACGAGGAAACAAATGAATGAAGAATCAATTGAAGAATACGTCACAAAATTAACAAATATGGCAATCAGATGCGAATTTGAAAATCTGAAAGAACAACTCATTTGCGACATGTTTGTAATAGGAATAACAAACAGAAAAACCCAGGAAAAATTACTGCAACAAGAGGCATTAACAATAGAGAAAGCTATAAAAATTGCAAAAAGCATCGAGATTTCGCAGAGAGAAACTGAAAAACTTCAAATGTCAAATACAAAAGTAGAACAAGAAAGTTCTGTCCAAGCTGTCAAGTCATATCATCAAAAAGAAGCAGCCAACTCAAGTCAAAGAAAGCAATCAAAGTCTCCGACAAGAAATAATAACCATTCTAGATTCCAGGTCTCAACACAATCACAATCACCTAACCAAAAGTCATGTAACAGGTGCGGTCAAGTTCACAGGTTTAAGTGCCCTGCTAAAGGGAAAATCTGTTCAAAATGCAAGAAGTATAACCATTTTGCTCAATATTGCTTCTCCAATAAAGATACCAACACTAAAAATGTAAGTATGGTATGCCAGTCTTTTCAGTCACAAAATTATGAAGAAATAAATCAATTGAATCACTATGTCATAAATGCTGTAAATAAAGAGTCAAATGAATGGAATATTACAGTCAAATATCAGGATTATGCATTATTGTGTAGAATTGATACAGGGGCCGACACAAATGTCATTTCGAAACATACATTGGATAAAATAATGTATGCAACAGGTCAGGAAATTAACATTTTTAAAACCAACAATAAAGTGTTCTCATTTTCAGGACAATTAATTCCAAATACAGGTTCATGCATACTGAAATGTAACTTTGAAAATGGACTTACAGCAAACATATGCTTTGTTGTTGTTAACGCTCAATGTCAAACAATCCTTGGTTGGAAAATATGTGAAAAACTGGGTATAGTAAAAAGAATATTTGCATTGTCTGAAGAAACATGTCATAAAAACCAAAGGTCTGTAAATGATATTGTAAATAAATATTCATCAACATTTGAAGGCTTAGGATGTCTTCCTACTCAGGCACACATAGATGTTGATTCCAGTATTACACCAAAGGTATGTCCGGTCAGAAAAATTCCATTTGCACTCCATGATAGGCTAAAACAAGAATTATCTAGCATGGAAAAACTGGGAGTCATTGAAAAAGTGATAAAGCCAACCAAATGGGTAAATTCAATTGTCCTTGTCGAAAAACCCAATGGTAAATTGCGTTTATGTCTTGATCCGAGAAATCTAAATGTAGCAGTCAAAAGACCTCATTATCCATACCCTACATTTGATGAATTACGCTCCAAAATTGCAGGTGCCACAATTTTCTCAAAATTTGACGCCAATTCAGGTTATTGGATGATACCACTAGATTCGGAGAGTAGTGACCTCTGTACATTCAACACACCATTTGGCAGGTATAAATTTTTAAGGTTACCTTATGGAGTCAATTCAAGTGGAGAAATATTTCATAGAACAATGTCAGAGCTTTTTGAAGGGCTCCCAGGAGTAATTGTGTATATAGATGATATCTTGGTATACGGGTCAAATGAAAATGAACACAAACAACGTCTAGAAAGTGTATTTAAACGAGCACAAGAAATTAATTTAAAGTTTAACAGGTCTAAATGTCAATTTGGAGTTAAGGAAGTAAAATATGTAGGTCATATTTTCAATGAAAAAGGTATTTCACCTGATATGTCAAAAATAGAAGTCATAACCAAAATGTCTAGTCCGAAAAATGTCAAAGAACTGCAAAGATTTCTAGGTATGGTCAATTATTTAGGTAGTTTTATTCCTAATTTGTCAACAAAAACAAATATGCTTAGAGATCTACTCAAAAAACAAAATACATGGCAATGGTCACCCATGCATGAACAACAGTTCACAAAGTTAAAGTCAATAATTTGTCATACACCAGTACTAGTTCACTATGATGTCAAGAAGCAAATTAGAATGTCTGTAGATGCATCAAA